>BPLR01017152.1:0-54345 GCA_021605095.1 Caerostris extrusa | reverse complement strand
TAGTAAACTAAGATTCCAAAAATTTCCTTTACTCCGAAACAGACTTGACACAAAAATCTCATCCAATCTTCATTCCTTCTCGGAAAAATAATCGCACCACTATTAACCATGTAATTCCCACCACATACAATACAATCCTTGTAGCCCAGAAAACTGCGACACGCATTTAATTAAAATAAACTCCCGTCTGCCATCGTTCCCGACAACCGTGAGATCTTCTCCTTGAAAAGTGCAATTAAGAGACCTCCGCGAGCAAATGTCATTTGCGCTTATTTTTGTACGTCCAACAAAGCTCGCAGGGCGTAGGCTGTCACATAAAATCATTTTAGAATGAAAGAGTGCAACGTTCAGCGTTAGTGGCACCCCTCTTTATACTTGCTGCAGCACTTCTTCAGGGTGACTGCACGTAATGCCCACTCACCTCTCCTGCGAGACCAATCAGACATCAGCTGAAAGAAGTCTGAGCGAATTAACCAATGGATGTTCGATACACAAGATTAGCAAATCACGTCGTCAATTGTTCAGCGACGATTATAAACGCGTCATCAAAGAGACTGAAATGGGTAATGAGAATGTTAGAGACCACTGATTTGTGCTAAACGAATTAAAGTATTTTTATCTTGGGGGCGAAAAGGCTTTCCCGGGAACCGCTTAATTATCAGACTTCGTCATTTATGTGGATTGTTTTCTTTATGCTCAATAAGCGAGTGCCGCTTCCGCTCGGTTTGTGCAGCCGTGTAATTGTATTAGTACGTGGGTGAATAATCATAACTACCCCATTCTCCCAGCTATCCCTCCTATTTCTCCTTTGTTAGCTTTTATCATCATTTTTGATGAACCGGACTTGCAAGTTATTGTCTTGAGTTCCACTTAATGAATGTGTCCCACAATGCCCGAGGAATGTTAAATGTAATTAACACAGCGGAATGCTGATTGCATCTTCGCTTCAGTATTAGCGTCCGATTCTAGATTAATATGGTGATTAAGGTGGCGGCATTTTTTATTAAGGGTATTATTGTGTTTGAGGTAATTTCGTTCAAAGTGAAAACATGTCATTGGAAAGAAATCCGTTATTATATTTTCAGGAGAAGTGTGGTGTAGTTATACAGGGAGGGTTAATGATTTGTTCACTTGCAGATCGCTGTTAATGTCTGCCATTATTGGTTAAAAAACAAGCAGAGACATGAACTGCTATTTTATTGATGAAGGGAATTAGTATAATTTAATTCCAGATGCTGTATTAATAGCAATGATTATGACGTTAATTTTTATTATTAAAAGATGACCTACGTTTTTAATATGAATGTTAACTTACGTTTTTTTAATATGAATGAATCTTTTAGAAATAATTAACTTATTTATTAATATTTAAAATAATTAATATTTTTTCATCTTAGAAATCCATATTAAAATGATATCGATGTTTAATTTTAATAGAAATCCATTAACACATATACGAGGTCTGTCTATAAAATAATGGAAGTGGCTTTGTCATTCGTTTTAAAAGCAGCAAGAGTGTAAAACAATAGAAGAAGATAAAATGGTGACCCTTTGGACGTGTTTGAGCCTGCACAGCAGTGTTGTGCTTACATTTCACCTCGATTGCAGTTAACAAATTAAGTTCTAAAATTGAATAGCCTTTTTTTTTCAATTTGAAATTATTGGAGGAATTTAACAAAGCAACAAGGGAGTGTTTATAGATGCTTACTCAGTCTTTTGAGAAGACTATATTCAGTACGTGAATATTTGAATGGCATCAAGGCTCACTGATGGTCGTGAGGTACTGGAAAATTAGGAATGCACTAGAAAGCCGTCAACTTGAAACCGACTAAAAATGAAAAAAGCAAATAAAAGATATTAAATAAATGAATACATAAAATAAAATCAGCCAGATTTGTTCACAGAGACTGTCGACTGGGTTCCCAAGTGATATCTGAAACTAACAACATTGACAAAGACTGTGTGGAAAACTTTGCGTGAGAACCTCAGCCAAGAAGAGCAACTTGTGCAAAATCTTTTCTATATTTTCACACCAAGAACAAACACCTCCTTCACATACACAGCTGTTCCCGTGAAACAGATTTTGGTAAAAACAAACAAACAAATTGCAAATAGTGGTACATCCTTCAATTCCTCCAATTTAACTCCGATAATTTTTTTCTTTCTCAACTAAAAGAACAGTTTGAATTATTGGAAGCTGCTAAGAAGAAATCTTCACAAATATTAAAAAAAATAATAATTAAAGAAAATGAATATCAACACACTTTTGACCAGGAGAAAATAAGACTATGTTAATGTGTTATAGACAAACCTCGTAATAATAAATAATGGGATTTTAAATGGAATCTTAAAAATAACATCGTGTATTTAATCTCATTTAATAGTTAGAAATTCAAAAACTGTACCAATTAAACATAACACATAAAAATAGACATTTCTAGGATAAAAAGTCAATATAAAAATAATAAATATATTAAATAAACTGAAGCTCAAAATGGTCAATACAGAGATGAAAATTGAAATTTGAGATATAATATTATAATTCCTTCTACAGCTTATGTTCAATCGAACAAATAATGCAAAAAGTATGCATAACGATATAAAAATAAATTATAAGATTGTAAAATACTAACTCTTTTAAATAAGAACTTAATATGTGTTTCAGAATAGAAACCGGAGAATTTTATAGGAAGGATATTTTATATTAAATTATTGGTAATATATCACAAAATTTACACTAAATACTTATAGAAAACTTAATCCGTTGAATATGAATAATATATTTATCGTACTGTGCTGAGTATAAATAAATCAAAACAAAAGAAATGATTTTTTTGTAGTATAGGTTTTTGTGCGTAACAATAACATAAATGAAAACTTTATTCGTAAAATCTACATGTTATAAATAATGTATGAAGATACGAAATAAGTTATAATATAATGCGACTAGATTCCATGATATGTTTTAGAGATTGTTTAACATTACACATATTCATGTTATTCATTTTTAATATAACGGGCATTTACTATTTATTATCAGATGATGCTATTAATAAATAGCTGAACTATCTTTTTAATCTGTAATATCTATATTCAGGGATTTTAAAAGACTCGAATTGAGAACTATGTGCTTAATGAAGTAAAATAAATTTATTTACCGAGATGAATTGCATTTAGATATTTAAGGCTGTTTATTAATACATATGAATAACAATACATTAAATATGAATTGATATTATAATTACTACATGATTGCATTGTCCAAAATTTATTATGATTTTTTTTTTGTAATTCATAGGGAAATTATAACGACACATTATATCTATATCTATACATATATATAAAATGATACTTAAAATATGAATTTGATAATATAATTGTTAAATGATTACATTGTTCAAAATATAGTTTGAACTTTTACGTAAAGCAAAAGGAAAATCATTTTATATATATATGTATATATAAAGTGTGATAGGTGATAGATATTTACATTTTGAAAACTGTAATTTTAAATACGAATTTTTAATTTTTAAAGCTGATAATTATATGACAGTTAAAATTTCGTTGATTGTTCTGCAAATGAAATTTTGATATTCCTATAAATATTTACAGATGATTTAAAAACTTGCCGTCCTCCAAATTTTTTTACGATGGGTATTTAATAAAATTGAAATGTTAAACTGATTGTTATTTGTTAATAACTATCTCAACATGATTGTCATCTACCATTTTTATAACTACAATGCACGCTATGGTCATCACATTTTTAACCTTGAGTGAAATGTTAAAAAACCATAATAGTAGCAATGTCCTTCCCCATGCTATTCATCACTATTAAAGTTTCATCTCTTGCTTCAGCCTGTCAGAAGAACAATTATTTTGGGCATCTGCTGATTGATTTCTGTGAATGCTATTAAGAGGGACTGGGCGTAATTTTCCCCACGAGTTCGCGAGACGCGCTCGATAATCTTGTTTTAACCGGTAATGATGTGAACATGTAAATGAATGACACACCACACTGTGCCCACTCCCACTTGGGCGCATCCAATGGAAAGCCATTGTGGATACCGAACGCATTAGGTTGGCGACGAATGCTGAACCATAAGTTGTTAAAATGCAGAATCAGCGTTTTGACGGTTATATAATGGTACGGATAGGGAACGGTTTTTTAAAAATTGATGTTTGCTGACTCATATAAATTTATGAGGGAAAAAAAATTCATTATAAAAGAAATTTTTTTTTTTAATGTTTGGTTTCTATTTTATTGCCAAAACTCTTTTTTTCCCTTTTGATTTCAGTGCAGAAACGAATGATATTTCGAACACTTTCAAATGATATTTTCGTTAACAATGAGCTATAATAACAATGATACCTCAAAAGTATGTGATAGCGGTGGATTGTGGATTTTAATAAGATTTATATTTATTTTGAGTGTTATTCATGTTGAGTAATCACAATGAATATGTGAAACAATAGTTTCTATATTAGAAGAATATTAACGCAGTACATTAGTAGCAGGGCTATTAAAATCACCTAAAATTGTAATACAGTCATCTATTTATTAAAGATTCATTTTCGGCATTTTAAATGATATTTTCTTGCTGTGAGTTTTCGACCACGTGGATTTTATGAATTCAATAAAAATGTAAAATTTTATGAGTTCGTGATTTATGAAAAGATTAATGCAGTTTCCCATCATTTTAGGAATTTTGAAACATTTATCTTTGGTCATATTTTTGCAAATATGTTTTGTTTATTAGCTACCCATTTTTCACAATGTCTCTTTCGTCATACCAAGATAGCATCACAAGATTTGCTCATTCTTTCTAAAATAATATCTGTTTCCAATGAATGATAAATATCTTTTCTTTGTTATCCGTGAAAAATATGTTAATTGTCTCGCAATGCTGCAAAATTGCCAGTTGTGCTTACTTCCCAGGATAATGTTAATTGATTTTAAAGTATTCGTGCAACTAAAGACATACTTTCACTACAAAGCATTAAAATTAAACGTAATAATTATATTTTCCAGATTCTAATGTTAAATTCTGGTGTTATTGAATCTTATGAAATGGTACAGGGAATGTTATTTAAATTTTATTTTAAGATTTTTTTTTAGAATTCTGTACAAAAGAAGAAATAGAAGTTCAAACCTCTTACATGTCCTTTACTTCAAGAATAACCGTGGGGTTTGTTACAGGTTTAGAAATACATAGATATAATTACTATTTAATGTATATTTTTTTAATTATAAGCAAAAGGTTTTGCAAAAGAGGTTTTAGAAGTTTCTGGAAATGAATTTTTCGGATTGAGTTATTAAAAATTACTCAGTAATGCCTCACACATCAAGTGTCTTGCATAACAAAAGAATAAGGATAGTAACAAAACACAAATAATTTTCCAAAGAAACAAATTATTTTCTGAGAATACAAAAAAAAAAAAATTCTATCAATGATGAAAACCAAATTTGTCGATTTTGAGATTATTAATAGAGATTTATTGTATTATATTGCTAGATTGTTTTTCTTTCAAAAATATATATATTTTTTAAAAAAATATATTTTAAAATTAAAACAAAGTAATATTTAGTTCCTTTACCCAATTTCCTCAAAACAATTTCTAGAAATGTATGTTATAATTATTTAGAATAAAAAAAATAATAATAACAGCATAACATACTTGTTCTATGATTTATAACGTATATTTTATTATCGAAATTTTAATCAATTGCATCAATTTCCAAGCTTTTTTTTGCACAAAGAAGTATGTTTAAACATTAAAATTCTTAGTTAAATTATTGCTTTGTCCAAATTTTTAAACAAATAGAAGATTAAAATAAACCTTTATTAGAAGGAAAGGAAGAAATTAAATAAACTTGATGAAAAGGAAAGGAAGCAATGAAATGACCTTGATAAAAAGAAAAGAAAGCAATGAAATAAACTTGAAAAGGAAAGGAAGCAATGAAATGACCTTTGATAAAAAGAAAAGGAAGCAATGATAATATAACCTTAATCACTAAATTAAAGATTGATTTATCATTCCTCTTATACAAAAAAGAAAGCATAATAGAGAAATACTCAGATCTCTGAACTCTGTATCGACTTCCACAATAACGCTTTAAGATATTCTGCAAGAAAACTAACAAGCCATTATGGAACATTTTACAAAGTTGTTTCGCATCCTTCATACTACAACAAAGAAGCATATCAACTACAAGCTTCCCTTTTGCACCAGTTTAAATTAAATATATCCGGCTGCTTATCCCGGACCGCTCGTTATACCTTCAACCTACCAGAAGCATGTCCCAACTCCATGTAAAATAAGTATTTTAAATCTTCATCCACTAGTTCCGTTTTATTTTAGGCATTCATGAGGCAATATTCGTTGGAGCCCAACAGTTCCGAAACTAGTGGGAAAGCCTTCCGGACTGAAAGATTTGGTGGCCTGACACCCGGAAGTCGATTCCTGCCGCGTGAAAAATGGATCCAGATTTTGGAATGAGAGAGGACGGGATATGTTAGGTAAATCCGGGCATTCGTCAAGGGGGTAGAGCCAGGAAGAGAATGAATGCCAGGCGGGAAAAAGGGGAGGAATGGTGGATTTGGGGATGATCTTTAGAACAAATCGTCCGTTATTTCATTAGTCACGTCCGGGAACTGGGGCTTCCAAAACACTTTTCTGGAACGAGACGTTCCAAAAGTTTGGAATTTCGCAGTGTTCTGGAAATATTTCCTGGTTTTAAAATGTTGTTTGTACTTTTTTGAAGAAAGTATTTGGGACATGGGAAAAGGATGAATTTTTGTGTGTTATCTTTTGTAAACTTTTGGAAAAGTCCTGGATAAATATTGTCGTTTCTTTTTCTTTTTTCAGTTGTTCCATTTGTTATAAATTATTTTAAGAAATTAAAAATAACTACAGATACTGAAGTAGAATAAATTTTAAAACGCCTACATAAAATGTATTGGATCAAAACCGTTATAAAAACAGAAGTGTTATTTATCGTTATATATTTGGAGTCAACTATATATTTGGAGTTTTATATCAACTTCTCCTACTATGCGCCGAGATTCTAAACCAAATGGTGCTGCGGCAATCATGAATTTAAATCAAAACTATGTAATTGAATAGCCATAGCTATTTACTGCCAGTATTGAATTCTGTCCAAAGTGGACCTGATTCTGCTATATTATGTCTGTATATATTTTACCTGGACAACTGACTCTACATTATGTATTTTGATTTCCTTTTTAACTGTTTTAAGATATTAAAAAAAATGTCCACATATACTAGAAAATTTCGTTTTGAAGTATCTTATGCAAATATTTAAATTGACTTAAATGCAAGTATTTAAATTATTAAAACTAACTGAAATCTTCTGACAAATAAATAAAACCCACAAGTATCATGTGGAATAAATTAATTGATGACTTATTCTATAAACTTTTATAAAATTAAACATATTTGTTTCATAAAAAGTTTTATTATAATTTTTTTTGCAAGATCTTATTAACATAAAATATTCTAAGTCAGAAATATTTATCGGTTTGACAATTATTTTTAACATCATATTCAAATTAATTTCACTTACTTCTTTCAAATATAAATTGTGTTTTAAAAATCTTTCCGAACACAATATAAATTATAAAAAAACAAATAAATTTTGCCTTATGCTCAGAGTAAGTCTTGATAAAGTTTCTTACAAAGAAATTCTATTATATATAATTAAGCGATTACATAATTTTATATAAAGAAAGGTAAATTAATTTTAATATTTTATTCATCAATGAGGTATGTTTATAACTTAAAAATAACTTTTATATGTCTAATTAAAATGTTTGCAAATATCAAAGTGGTTTTAATAAAGTTGAATTTAAAAAAGATAGATTATTTTAATAAGATAAAGTCATTTTAATAATTTTAGATTATTTCTAAAAATAGATATTTCTTTTGGTTTGTGAATATCTACATAATTGTTGAATAAAAAATCTAATTTTATCAGGATAAAAATATAATTGACCTCTTTACATATTCTAACGGCAGTTACTGTATTTTTATGAGAATAGTTCCTGAAATTAATTTCCCATATTTTCTAAAAATATGCTAATATTTTCATCATAAATAATAATGACGTAAGTGTTGGTATAAATAGGTAATTAATTTCAAAAATATCTCCTTAATATTGTGAACTATTAATTCCTTGCATCATTAACTCATCATTAATTTGAAAAAAATATTCATCTTACATAATCTTTGGAGTGAAATTAGGAAAATCAAATCCTTATTCTCTTGCATATATTTTTCTTTAATATCTAGCGCAAACTACTGTTCTATTACTAGTGGGATGAAAACAAGAAATATTATTTTGGAATTAAAAAATAATATTAATAAATTTTTTTATATTCTAGTACATTTAAAATTAATTTTAGTAAACAGCTATTCCCACTGAATTTAAATAATAAACATTCAGATTAATATTAATCATACTTGAAGTTAGGATATTATCTCGTCATTTTTTTGTTTACCCCCAAAAAAGGTACCATTAATTTAAGTACCAGTAATGTTAAGTAAAAATTCTCAGTTGAAAATGAAATCATCAGAGCAATTGTTTTTATAGATACAACTGTTTTCTCTTAAAAATGATACTTAATTTTACGTCATTACCGCATATATGGCATGTAACATCTCATATACTAGACCTATGGCGGCTTCAAGATAAAGGCCACTTTCAGGTTCGTAGGGAAACTTTTTAATTTTTATTTACAAGCATCATATATGTATACAAAACTCTATTCACAAAAAAAAAAAATGAATATTAAAGATAATTTTATTCACAGTTGCAGTTCTCTCCAAGGATGGAGATTTTCAGAGTTATCATGCTTACGACGAATCTAATTGCCTGGTCTGCGGCAGATCTTAATTGTCACACGGCGTGATACACGAAAACACAAGACGTTGATTTTGCAAACAGACGAAAACTCCGGCCTGTTCCGTCACTTCAGGGAAAAGAGAAAGAACAATTGGCTACTCGTCACAGAACTCTCTTTCTTCGCCAAAATCCTCTCTTTTAAGAAAATCCGTAAAGAGGAGAGGGGTCATCTCCCTCACTTCTCATAGGAATAGACACTTTCTGAGCCCATGACCTATCACTAATCACGAAGCAATGGTCAATGCAGTCCAATCACTATGCAACTTATGGTGAGTCACATCCCATCAATAATGGCTTCGATTGTCTGTTCAACCTTCACAAAAGGTTGAACAGACAATCGCTAATTTCATGAAGTCTCATTATCCACAACACTGTTTATCTGCTGTCGAATTGGAGTGATAGGCAATTATGTACTAGTTAAAGAATATACATTCCTCTCCCCCGGAAAGGAAATGCTACAACTCTTCCCATGAAAACGCTACACGCATATTCATTATAGATTCAACATTACATTAGGTGGGAGATTTTGGTGTTTAATCTAAGAGGAACGTGATACATTTCTTTCAGTCATACAACATGCAAAATAAAGTATCCAAATATGTATGAAAATAAAATATATATAAAAATATAAAAATAAATGTAATAGAAATAATTACTGAAATGAAATATTTAGATTGAAACACTATAGAAAAAGAATACTAAGTCATTTTTGGCGCATGTAACCAGCAACATTTAAATTAAAGCAACCTATTACATTATATTCATATGTGAAATTAAGAATAGATTGTGATGCCTTCGTATTTTGGAAGTTGCCCAAAACTGCTCTAACATCGTTAAGTAGAAGTGCTTAGACAGAAAAGAAATCATCAGAGCGCTGTTAATTAGAGCTGGTATGCTTAATGGGAGTTCATAACACGCCTGCACGTGAATGGAAAACTATCCCCACAAAAGATCCATTCATTTCCATTCTTTCAACGTCTTTGTAATTAGAGTGTATTATCCCATTTTCCAGGTGAACAGTTGGCAACCAATTCCGATAAGCAATAGCAGCGAAAGGGGTTCGTGTAACTATTAGATAATGTGTCGGGAAGAATCGGAGCCTGACCGATGGAGGCTTCCTACATAATAGATTACCAAAACATTTCATAAATGTCATCTCATAGATTAAAGGGAATTCGTTACAGCAATATAATTATACTTTCCAAGTTTTGAAATGCTACTACTTATGTGGCTAAAAGTAATTAATCTCTAATTATATACTATAGAATATGTAACAGTAAAAGTTAAAGAATACTATGAGGTTTTTTTTTTCTATTTAATTTTTATTTTTTATGATTATATATTTATTTACAATGTTTAATTACATACTTTGTCAAGTTAGTTTCAAAATAGTTTGTTATTATATATTATTTTGTTTCATACTTTGTCATACATTGAAGTTTAGTTGGTAATGCTTTTAAATGTATAGCCAATGACGGTAACTTTCTTTTACATTACATTAAGTAATCACTTTTGTTTTATTCAAAAATATCAAAGGAACTATGGAATACTAAATTAGCATAAATAAATGTTGATAAGCATTATAAAATTTGACCCTTAGCAATGCAACTGAAAATATATTATATGTATATATTTACATTTTCTAATGAAAACATTCTTATTTACAACAAGTTAGTAAATAATCTCTTATTTCATTACAAATATCTAAAATATTGTACAATTTTAAATTGTTATAGATAAATGCTGACAAGTATAATCAAAATTTGACCCTTAACAATGCAAGTGAATGAATGCTCAATTAACAGTGCATCTTCCTATTGTCAAAAAACTGGTTGATGGAGATTCATGGTACTGCCATGAGATTTGTTTACTTTTTATCTGAAAGTTGACACTGATATTATTTCCTATTTAACTGAAATTCCTAGTATCGCCTTAGAAATGTATTGAGCAATAGAGTTCAATACAATTTATGAGTATCAAATATCATTATTGTTTTTGCATACATTTCGATTATCAATATAATAAACAAATTCATTTTGGGTCTACATATTTATACATTACCTAATGAATTTGTTTATTATATTGATAATCGAAATGTATGCAAAAACAATAATGATATTTGATACTATAAATTGTATTGACTCTATTGCTCAATATATTTCTAAGGCGATACTAGGAATTTCAGTTAAATAGGAAATAATATCAGTGTCAACTTTCAGATAAAAGTAAACAAATCTCATGGCAGTACCATGAATCTCCATCAACCAGTTTTGACAATAGGAAGATGCACTGTTAATTGAGTATTCATTCACTTGCATTGTTAAGTGCCAAATTTTGATTATACTTGTCAGCATTTATCTATACCAATTTAAAATTGTACAATATTTTAGATATTTGTAATGAAATAAGAGATTATTTACTAACTTGTTGTAAATAAGAATCTTTTCATTAGAAAATATAAATATATATACATATAATATATTTTCAGTTGCATTGCTAAGGGTCAAATTTTTATAATGCTTGTCAACATTTATTTATGCTAATTAATATTCCATAACTCCTTTCCTCCTTTTTTTAAGTGTCTTCTTATGTTTTGGTGCGAAATATATTATTATGGATAAATGTTTTGTAAAGTCACAAAAATATTCATTCTGATGGATCACTAGAATACATGACACAGGACTAAAGAAAGATTATTTTTAACACTTTTTTTTTTTTTAAATTCAATAACTTATTAAGATTAAAATAATATAAATCTTATTTTTATTTTAAATTTTAATGGATAGATCATAATGATACATGGATATAAATATATTAGGATATTCGTATATTTTTCAAAGGTTTCTTTTGTTGTTGAAGTGTCTACGGTAGTATTTAAAAAAAAATTTTCAAGTCAAACAAAAACAAATTTTTTTTTTAAATTTTGGAAATTCTAAAAATTTTAAATTTAGTATATTAAGTTTTGAATGTTAAACAATTTTAGTAAAACAATTTACAATGAAAAACAATTTTAGAATAATGAAAATATTTATCAATAATTTTTAATATCAATTTATTATTTAATAATTTGTTTCTGGTCAGAGAATTTGATGTACGAAAATCGTTGTAAATACTTAAATATTATAACGAAGTTTATGATTTTAGTATACAATAAAGTATAATTTCCATTAAAATTTTTATAAAATTATTGCTGAAAAATTATTAATTCTATTTTAAATACAAATTACTAATCAGTTTTTTTCAAGATATCTACTATAATTATTATATAAAAACTATTTCTGGATTTTGGTAAAAAAATGTGAGGTAAACAAATAAATCATACTGATATGAATAAGCGATTTGTAGTTCACATTTCAAATGGAAACTTTTTATGGATTGTTAACAAAATATTTTTACCATATCTTTTATCAATTTGTAACATAATTTTCACATTCCTTTATTTTATAAGAAAATAATCATTAATATTAATGCTTTTGATTATACTTATATTCGCAATAACCTTTAATAAAAAATTCAACTTTTTAAAAAGAAAACCAGAATATAGTGCTGTAGCATATTTTTTTGAAATTTATGGGTAAAAAGCCTTAACTTCAGAATACATTTTAAATGTTTAAAAAGAGTTTGATGTTGAATTTCAACATAATTTCGCCTAAATTATGAAATCCAGCTTTGCTGTTATAAAATCTATATAAACCCCTTTTTACATATTTGTAAAAACACATGTGTAAACATACCTTTCAAAATCTTTATATTAGATGGGTATACAAGATATTCATGTATGCATTCAATATTTTCGAAATGTCAAGGCATCCAAATTCTGAGAGATATTTTGCATTTAAAGAAGAGAATTTAAAGTGATGAAAGGAACCCTTATAGATTTTTGAAGCTGCCTAGAATATCGGATTTGACATAAAAGAAGAATATTTATGTAGGAAGATAAATATTTGAGGCGTCAAGCAAAATTCAATCCTTAAAATATTTACCTACCAGATCTGACTTCATGCTTCGATTATTATATATGATATTCGTTCGATTATGAATATTGACAAAGACATCAAACTTTTATTGAGTGAGACAGCATAGATTTATTAAACAACCATATGTAGCAATTATAGCTAAAAATACTAATAATAGCAAAAAATATTTTTCTGCATTATATACAAATCTAGTGTACCCAGATAGGTTTACTTTTTAAAAGTACTATTAACATGATAGTATTTTTGATGTTCAATGTATGATTGAAAACTAACATGTTGTCGAGCTGCTTTTATCAAAACATTTGTTCGTTTCAAATTTTTACTAAATGCAATGAAACATCATAAAATATTCAATTATAAAAATATATGGTGTATGGTTACTAAATATCTTTGAAATATTTTGTAGATGCATTATATTTGAAATGTGGAACAATACTTAAAGTAATTTTAGAATGAAACAATTTTCCTGGTGTACAATTTTATTCTGTTATTCTTTGATGTCCAGTTTAGTTTTCTAATAAAACTCCAAAATTAAAATGCTATATTGAATTTATTTATTTTAGGATGTTTGTATGTGTCTTGATAATAATTTTTTTAATAAATTGTATTATGCCCTATACGAAAATATGAAAATAAATAATTTGCACACCTTTAAGACCTTTTTACCTTTTTTTTTTTTTTAAGCACTATTTTAAGATTGCGAAAAATTTCATTCGTATTTCAACATTTTAAAATTTAAAAATCATTAAAACAATGTAAGGGTAAGTAAGTTGAAACAAAAAACTTGGATTTATTATATTCTTATATTGCATAAATAAGTGAAACTCATTAATGAAACTGTAGTAAAACTCCATACACACACATAAAAAATTGTAATGAAACTATCCATAATAACTATACGATGTATACTGCCAATATTGAAATTACAGATTAAGCACTATTTTTTTCTAATGTATAGGAGCACAACAGAGGAGTTGACCTAAATAATATGTATTTAATTAACTAAAAAGTAATACAATTTATTCTAACGCTTATATGTTTAAAAAGTACTTAAATTATGTTACTTATTTTATGATAGACACTATTAGTTTAGCAATAAACAAAAAAAATTTAAAATGAATATATTTATAAATATATTTTTCGCTTTTAAGCATTTAGATAAATGATTCTGAATTTTTTGACATATTTGTTTTCTTAATAACGAAGATATTTTACCTTTTGATATTCTGAAAATGTTTAAATAATAAAAGGGCCATCATATTTTTCATGCTCTATGTAAATGTATGCTACAGCAATTTTTTCGCAAACTGGATTGTTAGAGTGAAAGAAAAGAACACCTTAAAATGCAAGCCTCTTTCACTTCCGTATTGTTAAACCTACTCTCACAGCAGCCCTGCATTATTTCTTTTCAAATACTCTCTTTGAAACCTTTGTATTCCTCTTTACATCCAATCTAATATGTGAATAACCCTTACCGTTTTATTTCCTCAATTTCTCAGGCGACTAGTCTCACCACCAATTGGCGCGCTTCAAGACATCCGAGGCGCAATCCACCTCTTACTCTGCCTGACACCTGAGCAATGCTCTTCACCCCCAAGAGAACGCCATACGATTTTTTTTCCTTCCGTCCACCCCCTTCGTGCAACCTCCCCTCACCCCAGCATCTCTCTCGCTTTCTATCCCCCTTTTATCCCATTTTACTTTCTTACTCAACTGCTAACGAACTTGCCTTGGTGTAGGAAGGAGAAGAGGTAAAAAAAATAAAGAAAAAAGAAAAAAATTACTTGGTGAACGTAACTAACTTGAGAAGCAAATTTTTTTGGTGGATGGATAGGGGTACGGGAGAAATAAAAGGTTTTGAAAGAAAATCTTGGTGAGGTTAATGATAGATGAGGGTGTTCTAAAAGGGGTTCAATTTGCCTGCATCAGTTCTGGAGGTCTTTTGTAAGAAGTTGTTGGTGATTTTCCCTCAGTGGCAGGTATTTAACGAGTTAATTTGGGTGGAAAAAATTCGGTTTAATTCATTTTTTTTACTCTGTGCTTGAAAAATGAGGATGCAGAAAGTTTTTGATTATATCTTTATTCCCATCTCTTTGGTTGAAAAGTAAAATTGTAGCAAACCCTCTTGCTTAGATTATACTTAAAGCTAATTTTTTTTTACCTTCGACGTATATGTGTGCATGTCTGCGTATTTGGGTGAATGTGTTTATGTGTGAATCGATTCAGTATAACTATATCTCGTTGTAACCAAGCGAAATGAGAAAAAAAAAATGTTTTTAGTTATGCACATGAACGTATTCAAATCAATGAGCAGTCATCCTAGGAAACACATTATAAAAAGAAATTAAGACATAATTACAGTACAAAGAGGAACGTGGCTTTAAGCTAAAAAAAAAACAAAACAAAAACCCGAAATGTTTTAATTTAATTAGCATTTAATTGATTTCTTATTTTAAAATTGAATGAAAAAGTTTTAATATATATATATTTTTTTTTTTGCAATTAACATTCTTTCTTTATCAATGACAATAAAATTCAGAAAAATATTGTAGAAAATCATGAGATATGCAAATAATAAGATATAAAGAAAAATAAACTTTAAATAAAAATCTACTTAAATAATTTTGTTATATTTAGTTTGCATTGTTTTTCTTTTGGCGTGATTATTTACAAATTTTGGCGGAACATTTTTACAAAGAGTGTGTATAGAAAAAATAAGAAACATTGAACGAAATATTGCAATTATTTATTTAATTATTACCTAAACAGATAAAACAAATAAATTTTTATTTTTACAAAATAAACCCTTATGAAATTTAAATAACATATAGGAAATTGCTATTTTAAAAACCTTAAGTGCGATAGTTATGTTTATAAAAAGGACTTTATATTAAAAAAATGAAACGAAAAAAAGTCCTCAAAATCAATTTGAATCTACAGTAAATTTTGTTATTATAAGTTCATTCATTACAAAAGAAACATTCATTGTTAAATGTCTGTAATGAATGAACTAAGTAATTACAAATAAATAAATTCTTATAGCAAAAAAATATATCACGCAATTATAAAGGAAAAAAAAAAAAAACCCTAAAAATATTCAATATTAGAAAAGGAAGAAAAAATAAAAAAAGAGAATTTTCGTGCGTATTTCTCAACCCGAACTTAGTTAGCAAATCGAAATTGAAAAAAAAAATACATCCTTTACACTAAAAGGGTTAATCTCATAGAAAAAAAAAAACTACACATACATTATATGGAGCTCATTAAAGCATGGCATTGCTAAACTTCTAGATCATCTCGATTATTATGCTGGGGAGTTCCACAAATATATTCCATTACCTAAATTGGTTTCTAACAAAACACTAATTACGACAATCGACAAAATAGTTTACTCATATAACCAAATGCAATTACTCGCTGCATTGAATGAATTGCAAGGAGTAAAAAAAAAAATAATAATAATATCCCGCAAAAAATAATGCTAACAGTTGGAAATTAATTTTTGCTCTAAAATATTTACTTAATGCCATAAACAGAGCGAATATCTTAATTAATTGCAGATTAATTGAAATTTCAATGTATTCTATACTTATGTGTAAGTTATTTGGTATGTTTTCATCTCGCGTTACTAAACCAGCGTCAACTTCACACATAATACGGATATGCTTATTTAAATGTTCAATTTGATTGAATGTAATTTAATTTATATAATGTAATGAATGTAATTTAACTTTTATTTAATTCATAATTTGCTAAATTTAACAGTTCTGTAGTCGTTTTTGGCATGTTAGGATATGATCAGAAAATACAGGTAGTTAGAAAATATTACAAGTGAACAAATAATAGAAAGGTAATTTTTTATTAATAATATTTGAACAATATATTAGCAAGTATATTAAATTTTGCAAAGTAAAAAAACTAAACAAAATTGACCGTTATTATTATTATTTTTTTTTGAAATTCAAGCTTGGATTCAGAAAGTATACATTTCTTGAATATGAAATCTGGAATTGAAAAAGATCAATTTTGAATAGAGCAAAGTTTTCAGAGAAAGGGAGTTTTTTTGATAGTTTGAGTAATTGGTTGGATCCTTTCCAATTTTTTTATGCAATTGAGTTAACGGTAAACAAACTTTCATAAAAAAAGTCACATTATTACTTGATTTTTTATTAATAAGATAAATTCAAACTGAAAATCTGATAATATATCTTATGAAATTTTTATTCAGATATTTCTATCTTCATTTAATCTCTCTAATAAATGCCTACATATTAAAATTTTTAATATTGATGCAATTTTTAAATTGACTTAAAATGGAATTGTACTAGCACATTTCTAGTATGAAATTATAAAAAAAAATTACAAAAATAAATCTATTTTTTTCTTCCGATTTATTCATATTACTTACATAAGTGCTACAGTGCTATACGGGTATTTAAACAATTGAATCTTTAAAAATGAATAACTTTAATTTTCTTATATTAAATCGTTTCATTATTTTTATATTATCATTTTTTAATTAATTTTATATTGAATAAATATTTTTTTATCATTAATATTTTATTTGTAGACACTCAAAAATATGTCTTATACAATAAGAAAAAATATATTGCGCATGCCTTTTAAAAAAAAGCTATTCACACACACACACACACACACACACACACAAAAAAAAAAAATACACAAAATAAAATAAATATATATAATATCCAATTGTATAAATTAAAAAGAAATGAAATATTATTTATAGAATAGTCAACAACAAACTTCAAATAAAATATTTTTGCCTTATTTGCAACAGTTTTTTTCCTTGACTCACATAAAATACGATAAATTGTGTGCATTATTTTCATTTTTAACAACGAATGACCATCCCATCATATTTTTTTACGTCTTTAAAAAATTAGAATCATATATTACGAAAGTAATTACATCTAAAAAAAACGTTATATAAAACTTTAAGTAATATAATATATAACAAATGAACAAAAACGTTATTATAATATCTAAAATAAAAAAACGTTATTATAAAATAACAAAAACGTTATTATAATATATAACGTTAAGTTATAACCACTACAATAAACCAATCGTTCAAAAGCGAAACCGAAACTCCCAAAATGAATTTACTTATTTCCCCTCTTGAAACATTCACTCCGTTTTCTGAGGAAAAAGTAGCAAACGGCTTGCTTAATCCGATCTTTGTCAGTTTTCTAAACTACAACTTTCAATGTGCAAATCTCTGAGCCCCCTTTGGGAAATTTTTGAGTAGCCAGCCTCATTCCTCTGGCAGAAATACATGAGAATAAACATCGTTCCCTTACCCAGCGGAGAGCTTGCAGAAAATTCTGACACACTATTTACCGCTTTCTCCTGGTGCTATTGAATTTTATATTCTCTCGAGGCTTAGTGGATTCCCGAAGGAAATGCTTTGGTAATGGATAAGAAACGCTAAAAGTCTTTTAAATTGATATAAATCCTATAAAAAATACAGTTTAAAGACTATTTTCTCGTATTTACGAAGGCTGCAGTTTTACTTTAAAGCCATGGCATTACTTTCTATACGGACCTTCTTTTCTTCCCTTGCTTGAATCCTTAAAGAATCGGTCTGATGTTAGAAAATTTCTTGGAATGAGGCGACATAGATTATGCAGTACTGCTTCCAAACTTGGTTTCGGTGTTGGAAATTGGTGAGTGGAGAGGTATTAAACTTTCACGTTTTCGGTGTCGTAACATTTTCTTTTCTTAAAAGTGAAATAAATTTTTAACTTGCGCACTTTGGACTTTAGAAATAAAAGCGAGCATTAAGAAGGGTAAAAAAAAATCTGAAATATAATATATTCTTCTTCTGGTGCATACCATTTTAGATAATATAAAATAACAAATTCTGTTAGGATTTTTTTTTATTTTTATTTATTTATTATTTTTGCATAAAATTTCTTTTCTTCAAATACGCCATAACTATAACTTCATCCGTTTTGCTAAATTAAAGAAATTTAAAACATTGAACTTCAGAAATACAAGCGAGCATTAGAAGGAAAAAAAAAAAATCTCAAATATAATATATTCTTCTCCTCCTGCATACCATTTTGGATAATATAAAATAATAAATTCTGTTAGGAGTTTTTTTATTTTTATTTTATTTATTTATTTATTTTTGCATAAAATTTCATTTCTTTAAATACGCCATAACTATATCTTCAACCGTTTTTGCTAAATTAAAGAAATTTAGAATTTTTGCACTTCAGAAAAGCGAGCATTAAAAAAAAAAAATCTTAAATATAATATATTCTTCTTCTCGTGCATATCATTTTATATAATATAAAATAATAAATTCTGTTATGAGTTTTTATTTTTAATTTAATTTATTTATTTATTTATTTTTGCATAAAATTTCTTTTCTTCAAATACGCCATAACTACAATACCTTCATCTGTTTTGCTAAATTAAAGAAATTTAAGAACTTTTGCACTTCAGAAATAAAAGCGACCATTAAAAGGAAAAAAAAATCTCAAATATAATATATTCTTCTTCTCGTGCATACCATTTTCAGATAATATAAAATATTAAATTCTGTTGGAGTTTTTTTTTTTTATTTTTATTTATTTATTTATATTTTGTTTTGTTTTTTCATAAAATTTATTTTCTTCAATTACGCCATAACTATTTCTTCATCCGTTTTGCTAAATTAAAGAAATTTAAGAACTTTTTGGACTTTAGAAATAAAAGCGGGCATTAAGAGGAGAAAAAAAAAAAATTTGAAATATAATATATTCTTCTTCTCGTGCATACCATTTTTAGATAATATAAAATAATAAATTCTGTTAGGAGTTATTTTTATTTTTATTTATTTATTTATTTATTTTGCATAACATTTCTTTTCTTCAAATACGCCATAACTATAACTTCCAACCGTTTTTGCTAAATTAAAGAAATTTAAGAACTTTTGCTTTAGAAATAAAAAAGCGCGCATTAAAAGGAAAAAAATCTGAAATATAACATGTTCTTCTTTTCGTACATACCATTTTAGATAATATCGATAAATATATTTAGTTAGGGTTTCTTTTTCTGCATAAAATTTATTTTCTTTAAATACGCCATAACTATAACTTCAACCGCTTTGCTAAATTAAAAAGAAATTTAAGTATTTCGGACATTAGAAATAAAATCGAGCATTAAAAGGAAAAAAATAACAAATATGTATTCTTCTTCTCGTACATATCATTTTAAATAATAACGAATAATATATTTTTGTAGTTTGCCTTCTGCATAAAATTTTTCTTCACTTTAAATGCAAATCATAATTTTTTACCTTCATCGGTTTTTACGAAATTTAAGGATTGAATTATTTATAAAAGATTTAAAATTCTACAAATTACTCATGCAGAAATTTGAAATTAAATTATTTAAGTTAAATTCTATATTAAAAATATCAAAAAGCTACTCCTTAATTTAAAAAATATATATAGTGACTTGTTGTTTAAATAATCATGCAAAATAGTTTAAATGTATTAATAATCTTGATTTTTTCTAAATTTTTAAATAATAGTTTTCCTAAATCATTAATTAAATGGGTTAATTTAATCAGTAGTTTCAAACGTTTATCATAACAAAAACATATTGACAAAGTTTCAAAATATTTCGTGAAAAATCGAGTGCAAAATGAGAAACATTCAATTTTTTTTTTTTTCTAGTGACATGTTTTGTAGAATAAAAATATTTGGTGAACATTTGCCTGGTATCTCTCACTCGTATTGCCACTCTTTATAACATTAAACTAATTAACTAATTTTAACTTTTTATTGACTCGATGTAGTGATGTTATCCATTATAAATGTTAAAATTCGTGAATTTATCAACCAAAACAGATATCGCATTTACTATATGGGATCAAATAGTAATTAAAATTACTTTAACAACAGTTTCACTATTGACTTCAATTTCGTTAAACCAATTTATTAAAAATTTGCACAAAAAAAGAATGTGATATAAAATTCTAAAAACGTCTAAAAACCAAACAAAAAAGTTTATGATATGGTATTTGTTCATTTTTGTTTTAATTATAAGTTTGTTTATTTTATTCCAAATTTGGCGACAAACTAACATCAATGAAATTAATTTATTTTTAAAGTAAAATCATTATCTTCTAGTTCGACCCTAAAATGCATAATAGCTATCAATATAAAATAGACAGTATCATATACGTGCGTCATTTTTACCGTGGATATTAAAAATGCTTATTTGAAGGTATACTTGATTAAACTTATAATCGATATCGATTTTCATGATAACAACCGTTTGAATAACATTCGATAAGATTTGAATTTACAAATGATAAATAAAATGTGAAATGCAAACAAAGTTACTCTTCTTTTATTTTAGTTACCATTTTTCCTGTAGAAAAAGCAACAACCGGAAAAAAAAAAAAAAAAAAAAAATTTTGAAAATTTTGCTAATTTATTTTTATACCCAAACTGGAACAAGATGTTCATTCACTCTAAAAATTCTGCAAGTGTTTCTTATAAAAAATTTTTTACATTTTCTCGTACTAAGTGGGAAGAAAAAAATTTGAAAATAAAGTCACTTAATTACAAATTTACATAATTTTCAAATAATTTCATGCATTTGAAACGAAGAGCCATCGAAATATTTATGGATTTCTAAAATTTTGTAGGTATGCGTCTGGAAGTATTTCTCCAACTGTTCAGTGCTACGGAAAAGGGAGAAAAAGAATATATATATACACATTACTCCAGACGCTAATTCTTACATGTAAATCACTTATCGTATTAAATAACATTCGCTTCTTAAAGTAGTGTAACATTCGTTTCTTAAAAGTAGTTTAAGTCACCTTGGATTCGAAATTATGGCTATTCTAAACTTTTCGACAGTACGTAACCAATGAATCATAAATAGGTTGATATTCAGATTTGGTATTGTTATTTTAATAAAATATTAATTTTGACGATATTGTTCATGGTATAACTGCCTATATATGAATTAAGTAATTCATGTCACAAAATATTTATCAAAAAATTTTGTTTTGAGCATTAAAAGTATTTTATGTAATCACAATCACAATTCTCCAAAAGAGATATATACTTGAAAACTAAACGTCAAGTTCAATTTATAGAAACCCGTATATTGTGCTTATAATATAATATCACTAACCATTCCTTAATCTGGTACCATTTGAATTCTAATTACTTAAAATAAATATTTGTAGAATTACAATAATCCTTTTGAAGGTATTTCACAAGAATGGGTTTAATTAGATTTCAATCTTAAAAACTCATTCCTCTGAATTAAA
The DNA here is from genome assembly GCA_021605095.1 of Caerostris extrusa. NCBI lineage: Eukaryota > Metazoa > Arthropoda > Arachnida > Araneae > Araneidae > Caerostris > Caerostris extrusa. The sequence goes on along the minus strand of BPLR01017152.1, from coordinate 32,132 downwards.
TGCAATTTTAATCAAATCAAATGTAATTTTCTCGAAACTGTTGACTATATAGGAGAAAATCGAGAAACCAAGTTAGTTTAAGTTATGCATTATAAGATATTTTTAATTAAAATTTCGCTGAATTGCATGCTCTTTCATAAAACGATTTAAAATTTGTACTGCTACAATATAGTTTCGAACTTGTTTTGAAAAATGTGCTGCAAGATATACAATTAAGAATCGCCAAATTTCAGGAACTAATAACTGAACTTATGAACAGCTCAGTGAAAAGTTACTTGCTCATTCGTAAAATAGTATAACATTCCATTATGCGATACTTTGTTTCCCTATATGTGTGGTTCAAAGCCAGTTTTAAATGTTCTGTGTTGAATAAAGCACTGAAACCCTGAATACCTTTTTGAGTCTTATAAAACATTTTATTTCATCCTAATTAGATTTATTTTCTAAAATATGAAGAAAAATTATTCTTGGACTTTTGAAATTTCAGTGAAGAAAAAGCATCAGTCTTGCATTCATAAAAAGAGGCAAAACCAAATCACGAACATATATATATATATATATATATATATTTAATATATATATTTAAAAGTGTGCAAATTCAAAGCAGGGTAACAAATTATTGTATAAAAATTAAGAATGAAAAATTAGCTATAAAAGGAAGTAGATGCAATTTAAATTTCACTAGAAAATTCTGACTGACTGCTTAAACATGGTAATTTTGACTTCTTTTTAATGATAGATTAAACCTAAATGTAACTTAATGATGTGAAGATTTCTGTTTTCTTTGACATCTACGAGACGTTTTCTTGAAAATTTGGCCCTTTTGTTTATCATATTCAAAAAACCAGAAAATTTCAAGATATGCGAGGCATTTACTTCAATCAAAACTTAAAACAGACTTATCAGACCTGCAGTTATCCTCCTGTTTTTAGACACCCTTGGGGTCAATGTCATTTCTAAAGGTGTGAAAGGAGAACCCTTTCGTGAGTAATTTCAAATGTAATTTTCTCATAATTGCTGGCTATACTGGAGAAAAACCGGGGAGTCCACTTAATTAGCTTCAGAGGGTGAGTTAGTTATTAGAGTTAGTAAGACATTTGATCACAATTTTTGTACGCTTTTTTTAAAGCAGTGACTACTTCCTTTTTAGCGACAAATTCCCTGTTTACTTAAAATTATTTCCGAATGATTTTTAAGTTGTAAAAGCAACGATGTAAATTAAATGAAAATTTTGAAAAAAAATCTATTGAAATTCCCACTTGTACTTGTAATGAAACCTTAAAATATTAATTTTTAGAAATCAAAGATTCCTCAACATAAAATCCTTTCACCAATGCTATTTGACATGAGAAAATCGAACACGTCACTTTTTTCACGTTAGTTTGCATTTATTACCATTCGACATCGAATATAGCATCTGTCATACAATATAATTTAATGAAACACATCAATATATATAAATATTACTTTTTAAATTTGCAAATGTGACAATATTTTTTTCTGTAAGTGTCGAAATACACTTCCTTTTTATAAAATAACTTTTGCATCCAGTTATACTGCATACATTTAATAATACTTTTTCCTGCTACGTTTCATAATTTGTGTCATAAAATAAATCGCTATTAATTCTTCATTCCATTATAAATATTTTATTATACTTCAACCGTAGAATATTATATTTTGTTTCAAAAATGGATGCATAATAATCAATCACAATGGATAAGAATTTAAAAGTAATATTTCAAATCCCACATCAGAATTAATAAGTATATTGCGATCCGTTATCCTTTTACAGATAGTGGTTCACAAAGGGAAATGCTTTATTACCACGATTTGAATTTTCTCCGAAATCTCTGTTTCATTGATGAGAAATTGATTGCTAGCAACAGAATGGTACAATCTTATTTACTCAATGTCAAGAACACTGATACAAGTCAAGCACTTTATCAGATGGAATATTTTCTCTATTGGCAATGCCTTTGGACACATTTACAATGATCGATGAAAGAAAATGTTCATTTTCCACAAATATGTATAAGTTTCTTATTGTTTGGCTAAAGTGATATCTTAATATTTGAACAAGCAAGATTTATTCTTACAAATATTTGCATATAACAAATTTCCTTTTTTTCCAAATTTCTTTTGCAAATAACAAAATTCCTTATAATTACTGCCTATTGGTTTTAAGTTGTTAAAGAAACATGTAAATTAATTGAAAATTCTGAAAAAATACTATTGAAATACGTGGGAATACTTGGTTTTGTGTTGAAAACTTAGAGTGTTAATTATTGAAATCAAAGATTCCACCATTTCACACATCATTTCACCATTTCAAAATCATTTCACCAGTTACTAATTCTCCATAATTTGTTCTTTTGTAAACCATAATATTTTTTTCTAATTTATTAAATTTATTTCAATATTTTGTTTCCCCGATATACAATCATTTTATTTCTGACATTCTCTTTTTTTTACCTCTCTGTCACACTCTCATCATCGATTTGAAAGAAACTGAACAGAACTAAACAGAAGAATATACTGAAATGATTTAAATTAATAAGTACTAAAAGGTTGCTGCTTAGTCTTTCTCTCTCTCTCTGTTATGAAATATATAAATTATATATAAATATTTTGAATCTTTGTTTCCCATATAAACATTAAATTTAATAGTTTATTGTCATTCATGGTTATTCACTGTTATTAAGCGTAAAAGCTTTGCTAAATATTAATAGTGGTATAATTTTAAAGAGAAATTGATTGCATAAAGGGAAATTTCCTCAAATATAAATTGATTGATGGATTAACTTTTATATTATGAAAAGAAAATATTCTATGGCACAGCTTTTAAAGCTCAATATTTTGTGTTATTGTTTTAAAAGATGATAATAAAAAATACATTCCACCATAACATAATCTGATTCTTTTCGAAATTAGCAATACAATTATGGCGACAAACAAACGTCGCTATTTAAATATACAAAATGCGATATATCGATATATTGGAAAATATATCAATATTGTTTTTTTTTTTTGAAAAAATAACCCCCAAAATTTGTCTAATGTTGTCTATTCATTTCTTCAGTATATTTGTTATTCTGATACATTATCTATATTTTTGTCTATTCTGATACATTCTTCAGTATATTTGTCTTAGAAATAAAACATGAAGCTAATCGTAAACATGTCTACATATTGCAAATAATTTCTTTAAAAAATGATGACTGAAAAATATATAAGAAACCTTTACAATACAATAAGACCCAGCAAAGAATTTCTTATACGATAGATGCTTTTGATCATATCATCACAGCCACATATCAAAACACAATTGGAATGCAGACATCGGAATCCGTTGACAAACCAATACCCAATGAAAACGATCGACCTTTCCCATTTCAATTAGAACCAACAACACCACTAGTGCCTGAATCAATCAATTTCGAAACGGATGCCTCGGTTTGGTGCAAATGAAAATTTCGTTGTGAAAGATTGGGGCTGATCTCGTATGTCGTCATTAGCCATTGCTTTCCCCTGGTGCATTTGCATAAGTAGCGTGGCCCCTTAACCCCGGAGATTTAACACAGACCGCTGGCTGATGAGCGGTAAGTGCAAATATCTCTCTCGCAGGAGGCAGACATTGTCCAATCCTGTGTTCCTAAAATTCGAATGCTGTTGAATTGGGCAAAAGTTGTTATTTGGGTATTAAAAATCGATTTGCTTGTTCAGCTTTATGGGTGACGCCGGGCTTAAATTAGAACGTGGAGGAATTGGTTGGAAATGAATCAAATGCGTGCGTTATGCAAGTGCAAATTTTATTCCGCTTTGTCTAATACCGGTTAGTCTCCCTCAGATTTCACACAAGGCAGAATTCGTAATGTTTGGCTGTTGGATCAGATTGATCATTTGATTTATGCTTTAATAAAGAACGTGTTATAATTTCGATGTTACTTGAAGGTAAATCAAAATAATGAATGAAAAACTTACGGTTGAAATTTAGCATTTAAATAAACAAAAAGCAATCCATATTATATTGTTCTGCACAATTACATATTGTCTTTTTCTTTGTTTGTTAAGAAAAATGAAATATTTAAGAGTAAACTTACTTGATAAGTGTTTTCTTTATAAGTGTTTAATCATTTAATAAAATTAATATTATTAAAATCCAGTTAATAATAATAAAAAGCTTTTCTTATAAATTATATATTTTGCTGTTTTTTTTTTTTGCACTTATAAATGTTTTTTTTATAAATAAATTACATATTTTATAAAGAAATTTTCTGTATGTGAATAATTTCATATAAGAAAATACTACATTTAGATTTCAAATAGAATGAATGTCTAAAGCCTATAACATGGAAAGATTTGAAGGAAATGAAAAGGTTAAATGAAGCAGTATTAGTAAAGAATATATGAATAATGAAATAAAAAAAAAAATTAACGAATATTTAATAATTTTATACTAATTCTTGTTATTCATATTATTAAAAAAATTAAAGATATATTTACAAAAAATAATAAATATTTTTTTTCGGTTATTTTCAAATAAAAATCAACCTATATAATTTTTATCAATATTTTAATAACACTTATCAATATTTTTTAGTATAATTTTCTATTGTCTTTAAATTATTAAGCATTTATTTTTTTTATATTTTTGTGGAAGTAAACGCATTTTAATTTATTAAATTAAAATTAAATTTTAACTGATGGAATTTTTTAGGCTATTATCCAAATATTTTAACAAGGAATTTTTTTTTTTTTTATTTCATGCCTATTCCCTTAACCATATTATTAATCATTATGATTAACAATATTGAAATGGCAAAAATATTTTTCTAATTTATTGCTTTATTAAAAAATTGTATTCCGTTAAACGAGATAATATTGTGATCAAATAATTGTTCAACTTTTACACAAGAGTATGAACAATTTTCAATCATCATATACATTAATAATATTAATATAATTTAAAGTCAAATAAAATTATTAAGCTTTACATAAAATTCCATAACATTATTATATATTCAATATTATATAAGTGATTGTTCTCTTATCAATATTGTGAGAATATAATAGATTCAAATATTGAATATATATCTATATGAATATAAATTCGATAGATATTCAAATTAACAGATTAATATATATCATTCAAATATTAGTTTAATATTATATCTTTAATACTAAGAATTCTTCTAAATTCTGGTAGATTATACCCATAAAAGTTAAATAAATTTAAGTTACATGAAAGAAAACTCAGAAAATTCAAATAAAGATTGTCAATGCGAGATTCTTTGTTCATCACTTTCATCAAAATATACTCAATTTTCACAACATAGTGAAAAACAACTTATTCGAAACATAGTCCACTTCCATACTAAATACACTCAAACAAACGCCAAAACATTATGACCACCTGTCAATAACGAGTTGGCCCACCTTTGGCGCGCAACACAGCTTCAACCCGCCTTGGCATGGATTAATACCACCACTTAATACCAGTTAAATACCACTTCCACCTGATCAAGTGCCTTATACGTCATCCAGGCGAGTTCATTGCAAAATGTAGGGGTGGTCATAATGTTTTTGGCTCTTCAGTGTAAATAAAATACACATTTTTACTAGATGAAAATTGAAGCAAATTAATTATAAATTATTGCCAAAAATATAATAACTGTTTGTTTGTTTAATTACTGAAGAGGTGTAGAATAACATAAATACAAATAAATCATAAAAAGAGAATCTATACTTTGATGTTTAATGCAACATATCATCACAAACAAAACAAACAAACAAAATAATATTACTTTGAGAAGTATCATGATGGAGACTTGTCACCTCTCATTTAATTAAGTGTGTAAATCACTTAATACAAGTAAGATCAAAGAACGCAGAGAGGACCCAAAGAATAATGCATTATAAGCTTAACAAGCAAAAACGCAACAAATGAGAAAGTAAGAAAAGAAAAAAAAAACCAACACCAACATGTAAAACAATGTTCACTTTTTTACGCATCTAACTTTCACGGAATGGCGAATTATTCGGGATCTAATTTGCACCCTTTGTGGGAAAATTCTTAATTGAATTACGAAAAGTCAGAGAAAATCGGCTTACGAACAACGTTTTTGTAATGCTGATGGGAAAATTTGTTATTTAGCTTTTGAAAGATTAAGGGCAAAGTGAAAAAGCAAATAAACAGGCGGTAATTGAAAGCCTTGACTTTTTGATTTAGCGCCATCGAACACTGGCGCGCGTGGAAACTAAATTATATGCCAGCTAACAAATTTTATTCCGATTTAATTAGTGAGTGAAAATTAAAGATAAAGGGAATGATACCAGAATAAATTCAAATTTTTAATTTCGCCATGAGTAGTTATTAAGAATTATTTTTGCTGATTGATAATTAAATTATATTTAAAAGGGTCGTTTAAATAAAGAAATGTTTAATTAGTGCTTTATCAGTTTTGATATCCTTCGTACCACTTTTTTTTATCATTATTCATGTAAAAACTTAATGATGGTATTTAACAAGGAATTGAATAATTTCCTCTAAATTTTTTCCTGGTAGCTCAAATGTTTTTAATAAATTGGTTCAATATTTTTTTTTTTTTTGATATAAAAAAAAATTATTTGCAATTTTTATTTGCTTAATTTATGATAAGGCCTTCAAATTTAAGATTTTAATTTTTATATTGATTTTTATAAAAATATAGCCCTCGTATATTTTAGTGATCGATAAAATATTTTTATGATTAATAATTTGCATTTGCAATACACATTGAGCTTTTTTTCAAACAAAGTCAAACCTATCAAATTTATTAAATAAAAATTGTATGTAATTACGATGCTTAAGATACATATATGTGCATCAAATAATTTTTAGGAGGATATGCAATTTAGAAGTACATACAATTTTTATTTTAATCAAATTATAATTAGCAATTTTAATAAACGACTAGATTTTCTTAATAATCTTGTAAAATTCACTAGAAGTTACTTAATTTTAACAGGAATTCCAACAGCTACTAAGAAATTCTTTTCTATGAATATTATAATATCTTCCTCAAAAGGGGCAAACTAAGTATAATCAACTCAGAGGAAACACATCATTATTCTCCATGAAATAAGCTCATTCATAATTTTTACGACAACTCTTTGTTCCACCTGTGCAGAAGGCCTTCCTTTATTTTATGAGCTGCCCTTTGTTATAAATGTCCCAAAAGAAGCAAAGCAATCAGGTGGACAAGCCTATGTTGTTGTTGTATATCATCGATTTTCATGTACCATGATTCTTTTCTTCGCCAATTTTTTTTCTACTGGCCAAGAGTGTCTGACGCAATTTTTGTATGTATCTGCGCAAGTGTTCCGTTATCATGGCCATTCTTTTATTTATTTTTTTTTCTTCCTCTCTCTCTACTTTTCTACTTTTTTTTTTTTTTTCTGGTGGCTTTATCTCAAGGAATGGAATTGGATATTTATGCCCCTGTTTTCTTTCTCAGTAGGATATTACGATGCTTGTTTCTTTCATGAAGACACAGAGCCCCTCGTGGTGGTGGCGATGATTTATCGAAAATGAGCCAAAGTGAGAACGCCAAGGACGAAGTCATATTTTAGGCGCGGCCCTTGGGTATTTTGTGGGTGGCACGGGTTGGTTTCTGCGGAGGAAAGGAAGGGAAAATGGATATGAAAGGTAATATTTTATAGATTCTGCATTTCAAGGGGTATTTTCTTTTGAAGCGTGAAAGTTGCATTACTGCTCAAATAGACTGGATTTTTTTTTTTAAAAAAAGGAATTATTAAGAGGTGAAATTTGCTAAGCTTGGTCTTACACACAATAAAAATATATTAATTATCTGTTATTTGTTATACTTGAATTCAATATATATATTTTTTTTCATTTTAAAAACTAATGCAACTCTTGAACAAAAGTAGTATAACAGCTAATTTGAGTCTAAGTAAAAGTTATATATATATATATATATATATATATATATATATATATATATAACTTAATTAGAATATAGATAGAAACTTTATTAGAATTATTTGATTGCCAAAAATTATTATTAATACATAACGTATTATTAGTATTGCATCATTTTAGATGCATCAATTCATACCAGCGCTAACGAGAAAAATTATTTTTCTATTATCCATAAAATTTATAAAAAAAATATAAATAAAAATTATATTTACCTTCTTTAAAATAATGGTATAATTTATTTAGTATATTTTTTATTTCACCTGAGCAGTATTTTTGATAGATTCTGAACTTGCCAATATAAGTCAAATAATAATAAAATATTGCCTGGGGCATGATAAAAATGATTCAAATGAATTTGTACATGCAGGATGGCTGAAAAATCCATCTGGATGAATTTGTATGTAATAAAATGACCTACAAGCATGAGGGGCGTCATATTATTAAAAACGTAGATGAAGAATTTTGAATCAATAAAAATGTCTCTTCACGGGTTCGAAATGCCTACCAGATCACAGGTACTACAATAATTAAAGTTGATAACTGCTTACCAAAAACAGAATTCTAATTGAGGATCAATATTTCGTTCTGTATTTGAAAATAGATCTATAGCAATCAACAGGTAATATTGCTGAGTAGTTACGTAAGGTAAAGAATGATAAGCGTTGTGTTTTATTGTATTCAGACGCATTTATAAAGCTGGCTTGTTCCCCGCAGTCGTAAGTGTTGTATTTCAATCATAGATGCTTATCGATGACACCCCTTGATTAATGTAAGAAATACGAAGATTGAACATCTTATCAATGGAGTCATGTTTTGTTAACAGATGGCAATTTCTGTGCCAGAAGTGACTCTGAAAGCCAGTCAATATAGAGAGAGGTAGGAACCCGGTTTTATAGCACTAGGTTAAGATGGTTCTGACCTGCTCGTTGTGGTATTCTTAGCGTACTAGTCTGGAGAGGCATTATGATAAAAAGACTAACTTAGCTGAGGACATTATTGAAGGGTATTGCTGTTGTTAGCAAGCAATCATCCACGCTCCGATACACCATTGGTACATCGGACTATAACACTAGATCCTATCGAACTTGGAAATGTAAGGAACTTTTACAATTTATATTAAAAGGAATTGGCTAGAGCACTTCTCTTATTTAAATACCGTAGAACATATGTGAAAAGCTTTAATGGATGCAGTTTTAGGTTAAATTAATCCATCGGAGAATCTCCAACAATTGAAACAGAAACTAAGTAAGATTTTTTATATGATCAGGTGTTAAGAATAGAGAGATGATTCCAACCAAACTAATTGCAGTTGGAGTACATATACCATTAAAAGTGATATTTGTATTGGCAGACAAGCATTTATATCAATGCTACTTTTTCAATGAAAATATTATTCCTTTGATTCAATACTGTACGAGTTTTATTGATTTTAATTTTAGTACGATTTCTTCATCTTTTAAGTACAAAATACTGTCTCAAAATTCGTAATTTCCGGTTTCCAAGGCGATTTCTTATGGAGTTATGGTTAAGAAATTTCGTAATTTAAACTTTATTCACGGGTAAAAAATAACTTATTTGCACTGTAATAGCGGCAATTAAACATAATGTTCATTCCTTTTTTAATATAATAATAATAAAATAATAAGTGCATTAGACAATTATGAATTTTATTAAAACAACAATTGATTTCTGGTTTTTAATTGATTTAGTCATTAGTTTTAATTTTGCATATATATGATTTTGAATTCTAATAAAATTTAATTTTTTAGATGACCATTAATTTAACAGAAAAATTCTTCGAATGAAAGTTGTAATAATAACTGTCAAAAATATATTTTTGTTCAATATTTCTTATATAGTAATATTGTGCAATATTTTTTACATAGTAGCTTTGTGCAATGTTTTTTACATAGTAGCTTTGTGCAATATTTTTACACAGATGATTGTTCTATATTTTTGCATAGTAGCACTGTGCAATACAGTTGCATTGTGCAATATTAACCTTAAAAATGGTGTACAAATTAAAGTGTTTTTAGAAATAACACTTTTATGAAAAAAATGAGAAAAAATATGAGAAAAATTGAAATAATTTCCAACGTTTGATATAAAAGTATTTTCTATGACTATGTAAAAGGCAAATTATTATGTAGTAGTAGATAGGTATGTTTACAAGAAGAGAATGTCCATCGAGATAAAATTTCAATTAACTAATAAAAATGCTTAACTTTAACCATCTTTTATTGCTCTTCAGAAAACCTAGCAAATGATGCAGTCTTTCTAAAACCCCTTCCAATTTTTTTTTTTTAAAACTCTTCCCAAATAAACAAAATTTTAAAATGTAGTCCACCAACAAATTTCAGAGCCATGTAGTATGTTATTTTCTATTCAATGTAGTTCAATGCAATCTTTTTAAGTCCATTTAATTGGTTTGAAAGAGCCGATGTTATTCAAGAAAAGTGATTAAAAAAAAAACTCCTTTTAGAAAACTGTAACCAACTGTTGCCGACTGGGCCTTTCGACTTAATTACAGCACTTAACAATTTTTACACAGCACTTAATTATCTTCGTGGTTCAGATAATGGCACTTCCATTCAAGTGCAAAAGGAGGCATTTTTAAAAGTGGCTTTTAATGTGACCTCATATTTAAAATGTTTAAAATTATTCATTTTTTTTTTTGAATAAATTGAATGAAGTCTTGAGGAAGTTGTGTTTTTGGACAGGAAATTTCTGGTTGCTGCTGCTTGTTACTTGGATTTCTTATCCTTGATTGGGTGAATAATAGATTATTCCTTTTAATAAATGTTGAAGAAAATTAAAAAGATTTTACATTTCTTAAGAAAAATTGCGGCAACGTATGCCTTGTAGAAGCTAAAATTTCACTGTTAATGTTTTGCTCTATTTTGTGAAGGATAAAGTTAATCTTCATTTAATTATTATTAAATAGTTAAAAATTCGTTGTAAAGATTATGAAAATAAAAACTGTAAAATATTACTATCATTTTTGGATTAAATACTTTATTTTATCAATTTTTAATAATAAATTCATGTTTAAGGAAAAAAATATATAAGTATTTGAATATTTCTTCAAAATATAAATTTAATACAAAAATGAAATACATTTAGAATTGGAAAGAAAAATATAAAATATTACCAGAAATGTTACTTTAATGTATTATAAAAATATCAAATAAGAGGTAAAGTGTTAAAAAAGAGTGTATCTCAATAAAAAGTGTATCTTCACCAGCTTCAAAAAAATCACTCTTGAAAAGGCTTCAACATGCCAAGTTTAATAATAAAATATTTTAATTAATAACTAAAAAGAAAATATTAAAAACAAATAATAATAGACTAATTAAAGTTAACTGTTGGTGTAAAATTCATATACATTATCTAATAATGTACAGGAATATAATTTAATCTTTTAAAAATAATACTTTTTACTTTTTCTTTTTTTTTTTTTTGCATTATCGGGAAGATCATTAAAGATTATAATAATGTTATTAACTAATTAAATAGTTTATAATAATGTTAATGTTATTATAAGAATTAAGATGATTTATAATGTTATTAAAGACTGCAGTAGTAATAAGATAAAAACGAATAATTAAAGGAGTTGTATTAATACCTATTGCTAATTTTTAAAGTAAAAATTAAGTAAATAAATTTTTATTTATAAAATTTGCAATTAGCTCAAGTTGCTAAATGAATTGCTTGAAAGATGATTTATTATCTGATGTCATGGAATTAGATAAATAAGTAAAATACAAATAATTTATCTAATGACACAACATTAGATAACAGGATATTTATTTATTTACATAGCCAGCTGTACGTGAACAGGAAAAAAAAAATTAATCATCTTGACCAGATTATAATGTATAAAAATGAGTTGTCTGTTAATGTTTCCTTAGTAGAGAAAATGGTGGAGAGAAAGTCGTTCCGGAAAAGGCTTACCACTTCCTATTTATATTGTTGCATTTACGAAATTGAGAAAATTATATAAAAAAAACAATAGCCTATAAGTTTCCAATGTCATTAACTCTAGAATTTACCACTAGGAGGATTTAAACCATTGTCCTCCTACAAGCGTTGCTAGGGGCGACTTAAGCCAAATGCATACTACCAATAACTAAATAAATGTAATTCATGTATTTTTTTTTTTTATTCGCTCTACATGTGTCTGTTTCATTTTATTTAATAGCAAATATGGTATTTCTTGTACGCACTGGTATATGATTAATGGACATGTTTCTTACAAAATAAAATATTTATAGATATTTTACTAACCATCTAAAATATGTTATATACATTTTTCTAACCAACTTGACAAGTTTTGCACTTAAATTATAATAGCAATTCAAAACTAACATATGGATTTTATGTTTCATAAATTTCCTGGATAGTCAAATTCCGAGAGAATGTCATTTAGCTTTGGCTAGTTTGATTGTAAAAGTTATGTCCCTTTTCTAAAAGAATTCTATGTTTATATACAGTATAAGAATATTCTGGAAAATATTTACATTATTAGCATAGCTATTACTAAATAGTTTCGATAATTTAGGCTCGTTTATCATTTTAACTGTAGTAAACTTAACCCAATTGAAACTACCGTTGTGCAAAACATTACAATGCATAATCAATGCTTTTTCTGTGATAATTTTCACTGCGTGCCATAAAGGACTCTTTTCTTAATCACAAGTTATTATGACTCATCCCCATTGTCCTGCTGCGCGGGACGGATATACCATGAATCATCTACTCATGGATGGAGGGAAAAGGAACAGCTTCTATTGGGAAGAAGCACCCATTCGTAGAAGCCTGACTTGACTCTGTGTCGTTGAAGAAGGGCAATGCCTTCCTGAAGGATTTTAAGGGTAATTATCCCGCATTTACGTATCGTATAGGAGAAAAACCGGAAAACTCTCACCAGTTAGTCTGACTAACGATTCAAGATACTGAACATTCATAAGCACCATCTAGTTTTTAGTTTTTGAAGTAGTGTCTACAACAATGCCACCAGATGATTGAATCTCAGCCCTAATGCTGTGCACACAATACCACGGAGCCGCGAATCGGGCTTAATTACAAGTAAAAATTGATAATAATGATAATTTTAATAATAATTATTTAGAGTAAGTGGTCGTTCTTTTTGAAGCAATTTTAAAGGTTTTTTTTCTTTACTTTTTCTGTTATTCTCGTAGATGATAATAGCAAACGAAAATTTTAAGAAACTATGTTTTTATACTGTCAAACTACAACTACATGCAGAAAATATCGCGTTGCTTTACATAATGTAGCTTTAAAAACGTATCCATCTTGCTTGAAATGACTTGATTGACCTTGTACTTTTACAACATTTTGGGATTCACTTGAAAATTATGTTTCGTTACATAGTTAGTAATTAAGTTTATTAATTATGTTGATTGCTTTTATAAAATTACATTAATGTAGGCAGTATATTTTAATATCTTTAAGGGACTGTTAATAAATTTAATAAAATTGCAAAATATCTACAAAATTGATACAAATTAATTCTTTCAACGGTTTATTTGAATAATTATTTTAATTTTATTGGAAAGATTCAAAGAAAATGATTTGAAATGCGATACGATAAAATAAGAATCTTTCAATAAAAAGAACTATCAAATAATCTCGTTAAAAGTGCCCATATCAACTTTAAAAAAAAATTAAATGGATGAATTAAAAAAAAATTGTGTCAGCTTTTATTGACGTTTTGCCAAATGCCTGGAGCTTGCTAAAGTGAAGATTTGTAATTTCGTTCTTTTCAAAAAAAAAGTTTAAATCTTTTTTTTTTTTTTTTTTTTTTTTTTAATCTAAAGTCCAAAAGTGATTTTTTTTTATCTCACCTTGCTCTTTTGAGTAAACAAATACTTTTTTGAGAACTTTTCATGCAGTTTTTTTTTTTTTTTTTTTTAATGTTTTTGTATCTAAAGCTTTTGATTCACTTGGATATCTTTTTCTTTCTAAACTAAAATAACACTTATCAAAGAAATATACTTTTCAAGAGTTTCAACTGCCTAATTACGTTTACATAAATTTGAAATCAAGTACTGCTTGATAAACATGTCTTTCAATAAAATTTCAGTTGTAAGTTTTCTGTTCCAAATGTAGAAAAAAGAAACTTCTTATGTATTGACTTTAAAAGAGGAAATTAGATTGACAAAATATTATTGTTTGTCTAACACAAACTTTTGAAAGAAATTACGAGATATTTCTTTGACAACTTTATGCATTTGATGTAAAAAAGTTTTTTTTTTACATTGATGAATAAAAAAACGTTTGTGAATACGGAGGATTTCCTGCTTTTAATGAAGAAAAAAGTTCTTTTAGAAATGATATATATTTGAAATAAGTAAAATGTTTTGTAAAATAAAGTATTAGTATTTTAATATATTATTTTGGAGCGTCAAAGCATATTATGAATTAATCTTAATTTAAAATAAAAATTCCATATAATTTATTTTATAATATTTTTATTCAAATCTAATAATTATCTTAGGTTATCAAAAAAAGTAAAAATAAAAATTACTTAGTCATGATCAAAGCATATGAGACATTAAAAACTGCTGCAAGAATTTTTATTGTTAAAGTCTATTATTTTTATATACAATTATATAAAATCTTAAAGTTTGTGTCAACCAACTTAAAGCAATCAAATATTAAATCGCAAAAAAAAAACATAGTAGAATAAAAATCAAATTTAGTTTGATTTCATTCTTATTCAGAAATATGTTGGCATAGTTGGCTTAAATTATTTTTATACTTGAAGTTCATGTTTTACGATATGCCTTACGAAACAAAAATATTAATTAATTAGCAACATTTTATATTTATGTTTGCAATATCCAGGGTTATACAATATAAAATTTGTATAAAAGAAATATATAAATCGAAAATAACATTATTGTGAAATAACCGTTTTGCTAATTAAAATGAAAATTTTATATTTATAAATAATCCAAAACATACAAATTATGTTGTTAAAAATATTTTTTTAAATAACTATCAACCTGAGTTTAAAAATTATATTTTAAAGATTGTGCATTTTTTTTAGAATTACGCAGAATTATTTTGAATGCAATTTTTGTTTTAAATTTACATATATAATTGAGGTTTAAAATTAAATAAAATGATAATAAAATAATTAAATAATTCTAAAATGGCATGATTGATTCTTAATTTATTTTGATACTTTAAATTTTATATGCTAATTTTTTCTATTTTAACTTGCTCCAAATAAAATAAGCGGAGAAATAAATAAATAAACAAATATCAGGAGAGCAGATATTTCATAGAAACTAAATCTAAAGATGTAAACAAATATCTTTACTTTAGTTATAAAAATTAGGGCAAAAACAACTAATTTATATATTTTGATATGTTTTAAAATATGCATTTCTTCAGTTTCAAGTATTTTAATTGAATTTTTTTTTTTGTTATGTTTTTAATTTGTTACAATTTTTAAATTTTATTTGAAAAAAAATAAATAATATTAAATATAAATTATATTAATTAAATAAAAATGACGGATCTATGAATGAGTATGTCTTTACAATTGGCAATGGTTTTGTTAGGCTACTAATGTTTTTTTGCAAACATATCCTGTTAAACAAAATTGAAGTATTTGTATCACTGTTACACTTTAACACCATCGACTTAAATGTTTATATTATAAATATTTTTAAATGTGTCGTATCGATATAAATTTAATAAACCTAATAATCAGATGAAAATTATGGAAATATATTGAATATTATCATTTTATTGTTAATATTTTTATGTATATCGATATTATCCAGTATTTCAAAATTGAATTTTTTTTATTATAATTCTTTTAAACATCATGAATGAATATATTATTTAGTACTAAAATTTCTTCATGAAAAATGCAAATTTAGCCAATTAGTTATTCATAACAGGAATTCCTTTATAATTCAAATCTCTGCAGTTAATGATGAAAAGTTTTAAATTCCGATTATATGTATATATGTTATATATAATCGATAGATATAATGTACTGGGTGGACAGTAGAATATGAAAAAAATTCCTTTTTTTTGTGTCGCTTTGACAAAAGTTTAATTAGTTAATTTTTCCATATAAAATTATTTTAATACGTTAAAAAACTTTGAAGGTTTAAACTGACCCAGTACAACATTCAGTCAATACGTATTGGATTTCAACACAAACTATTTTTGCTACCACAATCAAAATAGCATTGTTCAGCTTCATAATTTCCTACCTAATTTTTTTTTTTCAGCTGCTGGGTTATTATCGTAGACAGGACAAGTTTTCGTTATAAAAGAAGCATGTGGTAAGCTAATGCCATTGATTACGCGTCCGCACAAAAAACAAAAGCAAAAGATGAATGCGTTTGGATTACTTAGACCCTGCGAGGCCTACTTCCGGCTGGCTAGTTATGAATCTAATTGTTTTTCCACCGGCTAACGAGCTGGGCGACTGGGTAATTGATTAGGCTAATGACAAACAGCGGTAGGACAGGATAAAAAATAGTAAAGCCAAGTAATTAACGTTCACAGTTTTTCATTAAAATCCAACGATCGCCGACCATATATTTATACAGTAATGGAGATTTTGGCGACTTAAAAGGCGTAGTGCATTAGATTTCTTTATTTTTAGAACTTTCTTTTTTTTTTTTTTTTATTAGCTTATTAAGGTTTTTTTGCCATGTGTTTTTTTTTTTTTCTGGAACTTTAGTGAATGTAATTTCATTACACTGCCAGGTAATTATATATTTTTCGTTGAACTATTATTATTAAATCTGAATGAACAGATATTCTGCCAACACTTTTTTTCTTTTTTTTTTTTTTTTTTTTTTTAAATTCCAAGCACAGAATACAAGTTCTGATGTCTCATAGTAAAAAGAACTGAACTTAATTTAGTTTTAGACAAAAGTATTAAAAAATGATGAGTTAAAAAAAATTTAGCAATAATTTTATTTCTTGATAAGCTCAACATGCTATATCTGAGCTATTCTAGTGAAGATTGGTACAGGTAAATGTGTCTGGCAAACGAAAAACAACATTTTTATTGATGAACACTTTGAAGTTTGTGCCTTTTCTATACAAAATAAATCTCTGCCTCATGTACAAATATTTGAGAGTAGTAGGGTAATTAAAGATGAATCGGTATCAGAGAATAATGCAGATCAGTAAACGCAAATAGAGTGTTTGGGAAATCGATAAAATACTGGTACAGAAAAGCCGTCGTTTGAGAATCAGTTGCTGAGGTAGTATAATAGAAAGTTTCACAAATGTTAAGTCATCAGATATGCATCTACTGCATGATCTGCTGATTGTATCATATAAATCAAACAATCTCTTTCCGAATAAAACCGACATCAAATACTAAATGTTTGCACAGTTATTATGAAGATGTTCTTTCAAGATACATGTTCTGAATAAGGAACGAATAAAGAAACGTTATCTTCCATTTCAGAAGTGCACGTTATTTGTTCCGCACACTGAAATAGAAGAGGTGGTGCTTCATTATGCAGAAGAATCTCATCCATACTAGATCGATATTTCTCAAAATAACGTCTGCAGAATCCTGAACTGAAACTAAAGGTACCCATACAATCAACAGCGCGTATAGAGACTGCCTCTTGCTAATCAATCCTATAAGATTTCTTTTTTAAATGGTAATTGCAAAAAGATTGCCCTGCATTCCATGTTTCTTGGTCTTATTCACTGACAAACAATATTTCGCCAAAGCTGGTTGTTTTGCAAAATTTCTATGCTACACGAACAGAACTGCATGGTTTGTTGTCAATGTTGGTTAGGTATTGTGGGAGATCGCTTAATAAGCCCATATCTTTTGCTTGTTTTCTTAGAGGGCAAAGTTATAAAATTAATATGATGGATGGCATACACAAACTGTTGTACAACAAACGGATTAATTTCATTGTAGCATGACAATATCTCAACTCATTGAAGCTGTAATGTACTGAAGAACGCAAAAGGCGACATTTGGACAATAATTGATATGTTGCGTGTTGGTTTCTTTTATTTGGCCTGCACGAACACACGGGCTCTCATACACATTGATTGTTTTTAGGGAGTCGCATCGTATGAAATACCCTTGAACAATGCAGAAACTCTTGTTGCACACATTGTGCAGCTACTGCACCATCTGAAAGCCACCTGGAATATTTCAAAATATCAATGAATCGATGTTTGCGACTGATGGCTAACACTTCGAACACTTTTTGTAACTTATCTTAATATTGACTTTGTTAATATTTGATAAATGAAATAATGCTCTTCGTTTAAGTATTGCTTTCATTTTTTTTTTGACAGCTACATCATTCAGTTGCATAGTAATATCCCACTGATTCATCATTTTATGTCTAATAAATATGCACTTTATAATACAATTTTTTTACTTATTTAAAAGTTATTTATAAAAACACATTTTCTCTTTGAATATGCTGTTATTTAGCGTCATATTGATTACAGTTGTGTTTTTAAAAAATTAAATAAGATAATTTCGGTAACCATCCTCTCTGGAATCATTTGTGTGTATAACATCCCCCTGCATAACACAGTATCAAGAAGGTCTTTACATCTCAAGAATATTTCGTCTCTTTCAAGTCAATCTCAAGAGCATTTCAATTAATTTCAAGAACTTTCCAGTCAAATCAGATTTTAATCTTTTACAGAATTCTAATTGTTTTCAATTCACATCGATGTCACTCATGGCCCTAATTCATTCACAGTTGTTTACACTGTCAAGTTGAGCGAAAGTACTTGCACTGCCACTCAGTGTCAGTATTCAGTCTTCAGTCTTTAATATCCGTGCAGATTCAAAATGTGCCAGTTATGATACTAAAACATAAATTTAAAATCTGCAAAAATAATCTTAGCGAATATCTAATAAATAAAATGCAGAGTTTTTTTAAAGGGGGATTTACATATGAATTTCTCCAATATTTTTATTCACTTAGCTGTAGATTACAGTTTTTTTTCCTACATTGTGGCATTTTTTCGTTTTAGCCTGATCCTGCTGTGATCACATTCTTAAGAACAAAATGAAAAAAATATATATATACCACAAAGCTTTATATGGGCACGTAAGGAGGGTAGACCACGTATTGTTTCCAGACTTTATCAAAAACACAGTAGGAAGGCCTTGTACTTGACGCAGGGCTCTTGTTTCGTTATTCATAAGAACAAAAGGGCAAGAAGATGTTTAGGGGGGGAAAAGGAAAAAAGGAGAACAATGAACCAGTAACACAGTATCGATGCTAAAAATGCTCGGTTATCTAGGGTGAAGAATAAAAAAAAAATACTTAATTTTATGAAAGCATTCTCCAGAATTTTATCAATTCAAAAATCAAGCAGGTTTTACATATTTATAATTTTTCCATGTATCCATATATATACCATTATTCTTTAAATTCAATATTTCAATGGTTTTAAATTTTATTTATTTACCTATGGTATTTAAACATAAATTACATAACTTTTATCAAATTTAGTTTTATTCTTTCCAAACTTTAGGAAGGAAACAGTATATATATATTATTTTAAAACAAAATAATTAAAAATTAATAACAATAAGTTAACGGTAAAATACTAAAAAAAGGTTACAAATAATAAATTATAATTTATTAAAATAATTAAAATTTACTTGTTGCTAAAAAGGAATTCAGAAATAAATATTTAATCGTTCTATATAAAAATAATTACCGTTGTAAAATTCAATTTTCCATTATTTAACTTTAAAAACCTTTATTTATTTTTCAAGTTATATATATTTAATATAATATACTAGGATACCCTCTCAATTACAAGTGTAAGAAGAATATAAAATAAAATAATAACTAATGTTTTCTTTTTGTGTAGACAAAAGTTTAATACATTAAAATATAGTTCGCTCCACAAATATCATTATATTTTAAATACCCTGTAGCATTAAATTATCCGTTTATATTTGAAAACTATTAATTATTTTCTACATGAAAAAGATATTTAATTTAATTCAATTTTAGCTATTGTAGATTTTAGATAAGTTTTATAAGAGCCTTAAAATATATAATAAAATAAAATGAACGCATTTAAAATTATTTGGAAAATGATAAACTAAATTGAAATAAATGTGTAGTTCTATATTTATGTGCAATTAGATATTAAATTAAATATAATCCACAATATCTCACTTATGTATTTACCTTTTAGCTGAGTTTAGTGTTATATTCAATATATCTATAACCTTAATTTTTAATTATTTAATTTATAGAAAATATTTGTTGAAATATTTTTTTAAATATAATTTTTTAATATTTCTTTCTTACTTATTATTATTTATTTGTGAAAAAAAATAACATCCATTGTATATTCATTATTAATTTTATATTTATATAATAATATACTTAATTTAATGGCATGGAAATACTAATTATTTAAAATGCTTTTTTATTTTAACGTACTAATTCTAATTATTATTTTTAAAAGTATTTTTGGTCAATAGCATTATATTATTAATATATTATTAATATTATTAACATAATAATATAATAACAATTATTTGCATATATTAATATTTATATAAATATAGTCTATGGAAATAAATAAAACTGAAAGTGGACTTCTGTTTTTCTTCTGACTTCTGTCTGGACAATTGTCTTTCATACTGAATACCTGCCGAAATTTAATTGCTATTAAATATAGACAAAAGTATCTGATGCATTATGTAAAAATCTCTTCGTGCATTATTATCTTAAATTCATATCCAATGATTTATAAATGAGGGTTTAGAATACAATCAAAATTACGCATGTAGAGACTTCTAATTCCCACAACACCAGGATATTTATATTTGCCCATCATTGTGGGAAATAAGAATATATTTCAAAACCAAATCATATGAGAACTTATTCAAAACTTTCCTCAAAGCCAGAGTAAAATCTTTCTCTCTGCGTACAATATATTTATCGCAGATTGAAAATTCCTCTATGTCAACAACTCCACTTTTCCCACTGCATTTGAAAAATAGTCCCTTTTCACCTCTGCAGCATTTATTTAAAAATATTCATCCATGAATATACGATTTCGAAATCTCTCCTGCAGCGACGGGACATCAAAGCAGCTAGAGGTAATATTCAAAATCGCTTCCACGGCTGCGGCTTAGCAAAGAGGCCTTATGGCGATTATGAATGCGCGGACCGAAATCCATTTCGATTGAAATGTATTTATTGATGGAGGTCGAGTCCAATTAAATCCTGAACATCAACTAAAACTGCATTTAGCATTCGGAATGAAATTCGAAAGCCCCCGTATTAAATTCTCACCCAGTTCGAAAATTATAAATGATCGACCGTGCCTTCCAACCAATAGACACCCTTGCACCGCTACCAGGCGCTTAGCAGTACGTGTTCTGCGGCCATCAATTACAAAACTCCGTTCTATATAAACCAATTTCGCCATGACCTACAATGGTACGCATTATTCAGTCGCAAAATTAAGCCGTGTCACTCTTGTGGTCCGTTAATGTTTCATTTGTGCCCGCTGTGAGCAACGTCAAAACTCTGCTCGCATTATCATTAAGCTTAATTATACGCAAGTCGAGTTGTGCGTTTAAAACGGGACGTGTTTAAACGGACGCTGATCGCAATGGGGGGAAGAGGGGGTGGCCATGGCAGGACATGTCTGGGGTTGAAGAACTATAAATCCTGGAGACACCGTCTGTATGGCAGGTAAAATTAGGCATTGTGTCCAGCGATATGTTTAAAAACGGTTCTATAAAAATCGGTTCTGCAATGTAAAAAGAGAGGGCATTAATTCAGAAATCCCGTGATTTTCACATGACTATTATAAATTTGATTGTGCCAGAAAATCACAGCTATTGTTCAATTTGGAGTACAATGGTAATGGGGTAAGTTAGCAGATGGGGATCTGATCTATTAGTTGGAAATCTGATTCCCTAATATTGGGTAGTGTTACAGTTATTGCTTTCATAAATGATGAAAATTAACATTTCGGGGTTTTTAACGTAAGACAGTATTAACTCCTGGAAGTTTTACTGGAAAGCAATGATTTCTTTTTAGACGACAGAGATTTCCTTCGTGTGCCATTTGACTTAAACTTCATTTGTTCCAGTCATGAAGATCTTCAGTTTCGGCTTTTTGATGGTGCAACATGTTGACGGACATGACTTAAAACATAATTTATATATGTTTCTATATTTTATGACCCTAGTTTGTTATGGGCAACATGATTAGTGGTAACTGGAGAACTGGAAATTCGAAACTTCATATCTTTCCTTTAACCTAATAGTTTAATTTTTTATAATATGCGCCGATTCTCAACATAGAAATCAACACTTTGTCTGGGTTTTTATTCTGGTATCAAGCTGAAAACACTCAGTTCAGATAATGGAAAGTTATTCACCAGATCATGCAAGGCCTAGGGTACCCGATAAAAACATATTTTTATTATTATTTTTTTAAATGGGTTACGATAATAATAAAGAAATTGTAATGTTATTCTAAAGTGTGTACTTTATTCTATGGATTTTTTTTATATAATGATAACAAAAAGAAAATTAAATTGATATATAATTATTTTACAAAAAAAATGCTTCTAATTATTTTACTTTAATTGTGTTAAAAAGATAATGTCTCAGTTTTTACAATGCTTATAAGAATTATTTTGAATAATAAGTGACATTTTTTCTCCATCTTTTCTAGCGTTGAATTAAATAGATTATGCTATTATATTACACTAATATAAGTATATAATATAAAAATTTTAATTTAAATAAATTTGATTTGATTTGAGAGAAAAGACAAAAAGAGGTGGCATCTGCAACAAATTTCTCTTAGGAAGTATACAAAAAAATAGTTCTACATTATGCATTACAAAAATATTTTTGCAATCGAATTTTAATTTTGGTAATTATTATTTTCGGTTAAAATATTCCAGAAATCAACTTTATCATAAATTAATATTTTATTGCGGGAAACATGTTTTTGTAAATGAAATTGATATGCCCAGATAAAGAAAGTAAATATAATTTGTATAGGTAATTTTATGATTTTTTTTTTTACATAAGAGGCTAAAATTCAAAAATGAAAACATATATTTTAGAAATAATTCATAAATAGATATTTATAAAATTATTATATTTCTTGAGTTTTATTTCTTGTGAATGCATGTTTTATAAGTCTCACTAAAAAATGAATTAAAGCTCCAATCAGAATATTTAAAAAATATAAAATAGTTTTAAATTAATTAACTTCTATGAAGATTATTTAACTTAAATAAAAATAATTTTAAAGTAAAATGCTTTATAATAAAGGTATTAAATTTCTGAATTTCTGTATTTTCTGGAGTGGTTTGAATCTATTCATATTTGCAAAATGATATTCTAATCTAAAACAAACAAATAAATAAATGAAAAAAAAATAAATAAATACAATAAATCGTATTTGAAATATTTATAGTTGATGGGAATTTTACCATTTTTTTTTTTAACAAAAATGTTTGCTTCGATTTTGTTTTTACGTTAAGTTATTTCTGTAATTTTCAATTTTTATTGTAAAGAGAATATGACTTGACAGGAACTAAATATTTTTTATTATCAATTCGCTATACTTTTTATTATATATTTGTGTGCTAAAATATAATTCGTAGGCATATATAACTTCAGAAAATTTAAATTTTAAATGTTAAATGCAATTCTAGAAATTATGAAATTAAAAATTTTGAATAGTTTTATTTTAATGGATTTTTAATATTTTTAAAAACATCATTTATTAATATAAAAAATATGGCTATTTGATATAAACTGCTTTAATATGCCGCTTTTATAAGAACTGCAGCTATTTTTACTATTGCTACATTTTTAGTTTTTGTCTTCAAAGCATTTGCAATTGTAATAATAAGGGGGAAATTTGTAGTTGAAATATTTAAAAAATACGTATTGGTTTAATAGTTAATACTGACAAAATTAAGTTATTTATTAATAAATCAATTTATTATTGAGGAAATCACGACTGAATTAATAAAAAGCAGCATAAAATTACTTATCATATTTTGCGTGTGCCATATAATTCAATAAGTGCATATATGTTTCTTAATTTAATTTCAGCTCAAAAAATTCACAACAGTTTTTTTTTTAAATGTTCCTTATATTAGATGAAATACAAGGCAACTTAGAAATAAATACTTGATGAAGTTTGTATTGTAAATATTAAAACAACCAATGCGAGAAGTCCTCCAATATAGATCTATTGAGCATACATCAATTCATATAAAACACATAAAAGTTTCAAGTGTAATTAAATAACAGTAATGCCAGAAATATTATTTTAATTGGCGAAAGTTATTTCGATGACATTTCTGATAGTATGACATACAAAGTGCACCAATGGTAATTCTATAATTGTTAATATTTTCAGTAATTGGGTAATAACGTTGGGTTTCTGTACAGATGGATTTCGATTCGAAACCAACAAACGTCATCAGTGTATTGCACCCGTCCTAAATAATATTGAATCTCCAGAGTACTGAATTCTTACTTATTAAATGACTCGAATCTTTCAGTTGCCATCTCCTTGGGGGTGTTTGTTCCAAATTGGAGATGCACGAGATTCAAGGTTTGATTCACTATAGTAATGTTTACATTAAAATATTCAGCAAATCCAGTGGATTTATTGACTGATAAGATTAAGCGGGGGACATTTTCTCATCATAAACAATATTTGAAAGCAAATATTCATTTCTATAATAATTAAGGTAATAAATATTGATTATATTTAAAGGGACAATTTGATTAAATTTGACAAAATAGAGTTTTGCCAAAGAATGACAAATTTTAATTAACAAACGGACGATTTCAGATCAAAATAGAGTTTTTCTAATAGTCAGCTATTATTACACAATCCAAAAGGGACAGTAGGAAAGGTTCATGGTGTTACTTGCTGAGCAGGCACTTTTGATGCTTCAGTTCGGTCAGCAAGTAATGGAAAGTGATGACCTAAGCTAATCTTGTGCTATCTTCTAAACAATAAGTATATGATTTGGGATGAATTAAAAAAAAAAAGTTTAGAAAATACTATTAATTCAATTTTTTATATTGTTCTTTTACATATTTTTAATGAAGCATAAAATTAAGTAAACTTTATTATAATAATATATATTAGTTATAGCGGAATTCTAATCAAATACATAATATATGAGATGAATTAATATATTTCAGATTATTTTGGGATATAATATAAGTATATGTTTCATAAATATATGTTATATAAATATATCTTAGGGGAAAAATATATTTAATAAATATTTTTTTAAAAATAAACTATTGGTGTATTATTTTTAAAAGCATGAGAAAAAAAATAACAGTTATATAAATGGAAAATATATAAAGTGATGACCTAAGCTAATCTTGTACTATCTCCTAAACAACAAGTATATGATTTGCCAATGAATTAAAAAAGGTTATGAAATTAATATTAATTTAATTTTTTATATTGTTCTTTCACATAATTTTTGATGAAGCATAATATTAGTAAGTTTTATTATAATAATCTATAGTTATAGAGGAGTTCTAATCAAATACATAATATTTGAAATGAATTAATATCTTTCAGATTATTCTGGGATATAATATGCACATAAGGATATGTTTTATAAATATATTTTACATAAACATATTTTAGGGAAAAATATAATAAATATTTTAAAAATAAACCATTGGTATATAAATTTTAAAAGCACGAGAAAATAAAAATAACAGTTATATAAATGGCAAGTATATGAAGTGATGACCTAAGCTAATTTTGTACTATCTTCTAAATAATAAGTATTTGATTTGTCAATGAATTTAAAAAGTTAAAAAAAATACTATTAATTTATTTTTTTATATTGTTCATTTACATAATTTTTAATAAAGCATAAATTTAGTAAAATTTATAACTTTTATCATAATATTCTATATTAGTTATAGAGGAATTCTAATCAAATACATAATATATGAAATGAATTAATATCTTTCAGATTATTCTGGGATATAATATGCATATAAGCATATGTGTTAAAAATATATGCTGTATAAATATATTTTAGGGGAAAGTATATAAAAATAAACCATTTTTATATAATTTTAAAAGCATGAGAAAATAAAAACAAAATTTATATAAATGGCAATATTTTGAAATTAACGAATATTTTACTTTTAAAAATATAATATACCTTCTATTAATGAATGTTTACTAAATACTTTGAAGGCTTACTTACTTTTAAAAAATAAGTGTTATCCTGCAATTTTTCATTAACTCTCTTTCCTCCACAACTCTAAAATGCATGTATCCCCATTAAAAAATAATGTAAGGCAATTTTTCTTCGCTTAGTAAAACACGGTAAACATTTTTTCATTCTAAATAAAACATTTATGCATGTCTTGTTATCGTTTTTTTTCCTTCTCTTGTAAAGTAATTGTCCATTTAGAAACTAAGTGATTTAAAAATTAGTTTCGAAACAAAAGTACTACAACTTGCAACTTCAGCTTTTGTATTGTAAATTTAATGAGACAGATTTTTAAGAAAACATTTAAGTTTTAGAGTGTCCGACTACATCAGCCAAATTCTATCATTAACGAAGAGGGTGTTTGTCGACGAATAAGTCGGAAACAGGTTTAGTTAACTGTAACTGTTTTTTTCCCAAGACAAATTTTCTGTTTGGAAGAAAGGAACAAGTTCATTAAGAACCGATCGAAATGGATTTGTACGCTCAAATGACCAAATTCTAAGAATGCTCCACTGAATCAAAAGGAGGAAAAAAAAAATTCAGTAAACAGTTTTGTTTTTTTGCAAATTTTTCGATTAGTAATGAACAAGCAGGAATCGAAATTTATGCAGATCGTAAAAAAAAAAGAGAAAACAAATTAAGTTTTATGCTTTTGTTTAAAAGTCAAGTCCCTTTCAAAAAAATCGAAAGTAAAAAGAAAATATTTAGATGGGTTCAGACATGTCCTCTTCTGAAATTATGATGAGTATATGAAAATGTGTTCCAAATAACTAAACAAAAGTAATAAACTTCAGGATTGAAGACGTGTTTATAAAGAAATGGTGAACCAGTTCAGTACTGCCGCCATTTTTTACCACTTTTAATTTTAACAAATTATTTTTAAAAATACACATTTTCAGTGTTAAAAATACACATTTTAATTTTTAAAATGTGCATTTCATTATTAACGAATATAAACTCAATACAGTTACATAAATTTAAATTTTAGCCATTTAAAAACATTTAAAGCTTAATTAAAAAAAATCTTATAGTTAATTGAGAAGAGTAACTTTTAAAAAAAAATAGACTCTAAAGTTTTCGTATAAATACCCCAGCAGGTTAGAGAGAAATATAAAGAATTTCAGATATTTAAGGTTAACATAGTTAGTGTAATATGTAAAATTAGTTATACCTGTAAAATAAATGTTTTAGTGGGATTACAATAAAATAAATCTGAATTTATATTCTTTTAACATTTAAAACTGCCCGCATGTGTAAGTATGGAATATTTATTTGAATTTTTAAAAATAAACTGAAATAATCTTTGAAATTAATGGGGTTTTTATTGACTATTGGTGGGCAGCTCAGTTCACTTAAGTATACCATTAACAGATCACGACCGGCTAAGGAAAAGGCATTGGCATCGACGAGGATTTTTCTCCACATTTAGCTGCCGTACGAGAGAAAATCGGGAATGACTCAAATTCGGCAATCAGACTATCGATATGATTCGATTTATGCACGTTGTTAAAATCACCATTGAGAACAATAGCAATGATTGCAACTTGCTCCAACGAAGGATTTGAACTTAAGCCCTAATGCATGCTAGCTGTGTATATTACCATTAGGCCATGAGACAGCCATTTATATTTATTATATGTAATTTTTTTTTTTTCATTCACGGCATAAAAATTTAAATACAGATATAAAATTTTAATGCAGATTACATATATTTATAATAAATACACTATGTACACAATAAATAAACTATGCACACAAAAAGCAAATTGAGAACTAATGAAGGAGATTACAGGCAAAATCATTTTTTTATTGTTAAAAGTTACTACAGGTATTGCTACACGCTCATATAACGAAACCATAATAGCATTTGCAATATAAAATTTTGTGGGAGTTCACATTAAAATCTCAAATCTCTCGCTCAAAAAAAAAAAAAATAAATAAATAAAGGATGAAATTGTTTAGCTTTCAAAGTGCACAATAATCTGCATCAACGAAACAAAAATCACTTAACTATAAAAATTGAAATATTAAATGACAAAAGGTTATATATATATATTTATATATAATTTTTTTTTCAATTAACTTTCTGAAAGTTTTACACACATTATATATATATATATATAATGTGTGTGTGTTTGTATCTATCTATCTATATATATATATATATATATATATATATATAATGTGTGTGTTATCTATATACATTATATATATATATATATATATATGTGTGTGTGTTATCTATATACATGTATTTATACATATATACATTCTTTAATTTTTTTTTGTAATTTTTAAATTTGGTTTATATTTTGCAGACAGATAACTTTTTTTTTTAAATAAATTATTTACTCTTAGATTTATAGCACATTTAATTTATTTGCCATATATATATATTTTTTCATGAACACATGTTAAATAATGAATAACATTTAAAATAGCGAAACATATTTATTGCCATATTTCATATGGCCTCCTCCTATAGGTGCGCGTAAATATATTTTTAAACAATTGATAATTTTATTTCCTTACTGTCTGGAATATAGAAAATATTATGAGTATTTTTTTATTTACCAATGAATAAAATTTAGAAATTGCTTTTATAACTTAATATTTAATTTTATTTAATGATTTTAATATTTAGGTTAGTGAAACCTATCTCATTGTATATCAAAATCCATTTCAAAGTTCAGTTTATTATTTTAAATGCATTTTTCTTATGTGAGGTAATTAAGTAACAACATAAAAAAATTGCATTAATTTATTTACGAAATAAATAAAATTACAAAAAAATGTTGCTTTATAAGAAAATCATTCCTTTTTTTTTCTTTCTTTTTGATTAATTTTGGTTAATGAAAAGATAAAAAAGATGCACACAAAATAACGTTATTTTTTTTTTAAATCTAAATTTCTATACCTCCGTAGACAAGAGATTATGTTATTAGTGCAGTATATAGATAACTTCGGAGGCGTACTTCCCTGGTTTGTCAAGTCTTAGTATGAAACACATTAAAATCTCATTAATGATCAGTCAGTGGTTAAATATGGCAAAGCAGGGTACGAAGGAACAGGGATTTAGGTTGAAAATGTATTTTCCACTAGCATGCGTGCAAACAGGCAGTTCATTATTTTGCATCAAATATGGTGAAAGTTCGCTCCACTTCACAACTATGTTAAATAGAATATCGACCTCCCCCTCATCTTCAACTAAACAAAGAAAAAAAAAGAAAAAAAAAAAAAGCAGGAGCAAAAAAGGACAAAAAAGAAAGAAAGGAAAGGAAGTAGAAAAAAGGGGAAAAAAAGTAGCTTGATGATTAAAACTAAGATTTTTTTGTTTTACTATTTTTTTTTTTTTTTTTACTGCTCCTATCCTTTGCAGCTAATGTGATGTTCGTTCTTCTTTTAATTTCATGTTTGTTATTCCAAAATTGTGCTGCTGTGCTTCTTAGCATTATTAATTTACTGAGGTTTAATGGTGAAACTTGCGGAGTTAGACGGGGAGAGTAGGGTGGCCAGGCGGGAAAGAGGGATAAAACACGAGGCTCAGAATAAACTGCAGAACAGGGATGAAAAAAATTCCCCATGGTGTAAGGGAAAGGCTTCCTTCAATACTTGGGTGAAATTAGAGAAAGTTCCTTTAACTTTTAATGAGTTTTGCAGAACACTAAATGCACGTAAAATGTTTTCATAGATGTGCAGTTCTAAACATTCCGTGAACTTCAAATCTTTTTAGCAATTTTGGAGATTTGCTTTCTATTAATTTATAGATTCTGAAAGATTTATTTTAAATGATTGTGTTTTTTTTTTTTCAATATCTTGCTTCCATTCGGCATTCCATCTGTTATATTTCTCATTAGCTGATTTAATTAAAAACTTCTAGTTTAATTAAATTTTTATGTTGGTTACACACTCACACATTAAACACTGATTTAGAAATAAAATTTAAATAATTAATGAGATTTATATTATTTATAATTAGACTTGTCGTATATAATAAACAGAGAGGGGAATATTAAATAAGTTTTAGCATAAAACATGTTTGAATAGTAAAACTTACTAACTATACTAAAATATTATATACTATACAATAACTTATTTTAAAACAGAACTTTTGAATATTAGATATATAATTATGTATATTTAGCTGTAGAATAAAATGACACATTTCTCATTCATGATATGTATATATTGCAAACATCATTACTTTTTACATAACAAAATTGATATATATATATATATATATATATATATATATATATATATATATATATATATATATATATATATATATATATATATATATATATATATATATATATATATATATATATATATAACCTGTTTACTTATTAATTTAATTATAAATGTCATCACTATTCTGTGTATTTTTTACTTTGTATGTTTGCAATGGATATGATTATGTTAATAATGATAGTAGCCGCTGAATGAAAACTGCGCTCACGTATCATCAAACCATTTTTTTTGAAACCATTGCTTAATTTAATCAGCGCAAACAAATCTGTCTACCTACATAAATATATATATGAAGGGATATATAAAGAGTTACAATAAATATATAGCGTATAGTGCATAATACGTCGCTAGATATTCTTAACTTGGATCCAGTCATTAATAGAACATAAGTGATGTGCTTCTGTATTATCCTGAGGGCACTTATAAAGCTATTCTAGTTTTTATAAGTAATTTCTTCTGATTTTACTAATTTATTTAGGATTTGCAGAGAGGTTTTAGTATTGTAAATGCCATGATGGGGTTTTGTATACAATTTGTGTGTAGCGAATACAGCTAGTGGCTTTTATTGTACAAGATGACTGAATGAGTTTGTTCCTAGCTCTCCTCTTTTGTTTTTGTGCTGGAAAGATATAGTGTGTGTGTGCGTGTGCGTGTGTGCGCGTAATGGCTGAGAGTCTTATGTACAGCATTTGATCTTGTAAAGCGAATTCATTCCAGAATGAAAATTTTCTTTGTAGTTAACCTTAAAATGATCAGAATGATGATTTAGGATAAGATGAAACAGCGATGAAATTTAAAAAGATTTGTTTGTAGAAACAGAAAAGGGTGAATGGCAGAAATCGCAGATACATACTAAAAGCGAAATTATCATGAACAAATCACTCACAACTTGTTACGTTCATATATGCATACATAATTTTTTTAAATGTCGATTAGTCTGTCAGCGAGATAAATATTGGGTTTCTCACGTATCAGCAAATCTTTTCAACAATGGCAGAACATGAAGATCATATTCTTAGGGTCACTAAGGGAAAAGATAAAAATGGAAAAGAGTGGATTCTCGTTTGTCATTAAGAGTTGATAGGTTTCGTGAGAATATATATTTCTGAAATTTAAGGTTCATATATATAGTCATCATTGAACTAAATCATTTTGAAATTTTATAATAGAATTTATCTGTGACAAAAATTAATGGTTTTTCTCTAAAAAGAGCAATGTGATTTGTTAATTCATTCGATAGTTTAATTTATTTAACAAAGAAATAATGAATTTTCCATCAATTTAAAATTAAACACTTAATGATTAACATCATATATTACAAATTAAAATGTACTTTCATCTTAAATAAGTAAATATCATTAGCCGTATCATTAGCTTTGTCTATTTTAT
Source organism: Caerostris extrusa (assembly GCA_021605095.1). Taxonomy (NCBI): domain Eukaryota; kingdom Metazoa; phylum Arthropoda; class Arachnida; order Araneae; family Araneidae; genus Caerostris; species Caerostris extrusa. The sequence goes on along the minus strand of BPLR01017152.1, from coordinate 214 downwards.
TTGCATTTGCCAAAGCTTCATTTATTAATGTATATTATATTGATCAATCTTTTATTTCACTTTATATATATAGGGTAATAATATCATTCCTAAATTAGATACCTATAAGTTACGATGTAAATCATTCCGTAATTCCACCGATGGGTAGATATTTTCCGTTGAAACTTTATTTATGTTCAAATCACTGAAAATTGATACGAGATGGGATAGTGTT
>BPLR01017151.1:0-96607 GCA_021605095.1 Caerostris extrusa | reverse complement strand
CGTATATGAGAAGGACATCAGAAGAATTTCAGGCTTAACTGCTGTACATCAGCACATTGAAGAAAACCCCAAAACTCCTACTTGATATAATCCCCATTGTGATGCTATTTATAGAAAATCATTATTCCTGCTTTTATTTGTAATCAGTTTATACTTACAATAAATTATGAATAAAAGGATTTCCTCCTTACTCATTAAGCGCAGTTTCCACTAGAGCTGAAAGATTTGCAATAAATAAATTAATAGTTTTTAAAAAAAATAAGAAAACACGCTTAGAGTTAATCAAACTAAAGTAAAAAATAATTGCTAACATAAGAATAAAAAATGACTGACGAGAAAATGAATGTCACTGTTCTAAAAGTGTGGGGGGTGCTTTTGTATGACATTTTTAAACTAACTCTGCATTTCGGAATGAAACTAGTGAAAAATTACAAACGATTGATATGGAGCACCCCACGCTTTTAGAACAGTGAAATTCATTTTCTCGTCAGTCATTTTATTCTTATGTTAGCAATTATTTTTTTTACTTTTTTTAGTTTGAGAGTAGCTCTAAAAGCGTGTTTTTTAGTGTTTTTAAACTATAATATTTAAATGAGATCCGGTACGGAGAACTGGTTCCTAGAATAATTTAATTGCGAGTAAAATAAAGGTTAAATGCAAATAAGGTCGAGCCAGCCAGGATTCGAACAGGGAATCTCTAATCCATAGTCCAGGCGTTTTTATCCATTGCGCCGCTGCCCGCACGTAGGTTTGAATATCTGAAAGATGACTGTAAATGTTTCTTTGCATCTTAAATAGTGTGTGTGAGGAGAAACAGATGTCCAAAAGGGAAAAATGATAGCTGATCAAGATGACTTTTCAAAGGCTGTGTGTTTTTAATCACTAATCCTGGTGATCCTAATCATGATGAGATAATAAACTTATCAAAATATTTTAGTGTTGTCAGTCCTTGTTAAGTCTACAACGTTTAAATTAAATCTGATGTAAATAATAGTGTAATAATAATCTGATGTAATAATATTGGGAAAGTATGGCAAAATCGAGCCCAAAGAGTCAGTTACATATACATACAAACATACATACAAACAAACAAACATACAGGTGAAAACTAATAAAAGCGTATTAAAAACAGATATTTTTTTTTTTTAAACAGAAAAGATTTTTTTAAATAAAATATTAGTTATTTTGGTCATAATGATATGACTTTATTTTTAGAAATAATTAAAATGCACCACGCAATATCTTTAAACTTATAAATCACTTTTTAATTAAACATTTATTAAATTTCACTTCAATTAATATGTGCTTATATGTTTTTCTACTATAATTATAATCTATTGACTTAAAAATTATTTAATCATTGAAATATAATTTAAAATATTTCAGTAAATTATAAAGTAAAACTTAAAGATAACAACCCAACAAAAAATTAACAATCCTAATTTAAAATCTGATTAATGTGGAAAAGATAATTAAAATTAATTCCTAGAAATTCTTTGTGTTGCCTGTTAAAATGTCTATTATAAAAGAACATTTTTATTATTTCGTCATTATTTTCTTTCGCAATTTACAAAAATTGTTATGTTACTTTTTACGAAAATAATTATTATCCAAATAATTTTATCTAAAAATCTTCTTCAACGTCTTTCTGTGATTACATGTTGCTGCTGCAGGATATTTTAAGATGTCACTGATTAATTGGTGATTAAGATATTTAATTTTTCTTAAAATATAAGTTTTAAATAATTTTAATCACGGAAAATAGAATAACGAATAGAATCACAAATAATAGAATCGCGAATTTCAAAAGGGCTCCTCTCGTACTTTAGAAAGTTTCAGACGAAAACAAAAAACAATTTCTTTCAAACAGCTTGAATTAAAATCTCAATTTTTTTTCTGAAACTTCTAACTAGCGTGTTACATTATAACACAGTGAAATAATTTCCTTGTACGAAATTGTGCCGGGAAAACCATTTTAATAAAAAAATGTTATTATTTTTTCTTTTTTTCTAATGCAGCTGGCAAACACTTAGACAGCTTGGTCTTGGATGCCTTAAGGAATGCGCTGCACAGATGTTACTTACTTTGCATTATCCAGGGGGCGCGTGTCACTTGAAGATAAGCCACGGACGCGGAGTAACAATGCCCACGCAACGCTCTACGATTCTATTAAGACCGGGACCTACGGCTTAAAGTGGATTTCGTAGTATCTTTTCGCCGACAATGGTAGTTTTTTTTTCCCCATAGCATCTTTTCAGCTTGAAATTTATATTTGACACTGTTTTGTTATTTATGACTTTGGATTTATTTCCTAATCAATACTACTAGTTACTAAATAGAGATATATTACTACTATGTATGCAAAGTTGGTGAGAGAATAAATGGTCATCTATTTTGATTTTGCGTTTTATTGTCGCAAAACCAATAAAGTTGTTGTAATATACAAGGAGATTTAATCCTCTTGGGATAAACTTTAAAGGGAGGTACAGCTTATTAAAACTTCTTTTTTTTTTGGATAGAAATATATGGTCGGAAGGGATTCCTTGAAGCATGAACACAAAGGATGAGCCATGAAAAGGAAAACATTGTTATTTACAACATCTTTGCGAAATCTTTGCGAAGTGCTTCATTAATTCAATGTGTACAATAAATGAACACAATTGCGACCACCAACAGTATTACATGCTTGGTAGCGGTAGATTGGCGAACCGTTCCACAGATGCTAGACATTTCCCGCACGGTTGCAGGCGCAAGTAGGGATTGCAATATCGGACCAAAAGTTCAATACCGGTAGTAGAAATTTCAGAAAAAGAAAGAAAACAGGTGTTTTTTTGTTTTATATGCCAGTTTTATTAGAGAATGTAAATATCACAAAAAAATTTGTAACTTATAAATTATAACAGTATATAAATAATCACAAAAAGTAGTAAAGGAACATCTTATTTATTTAAATCACAAAAAAGTGTAAACATCACTATTCAGTCTGTGGTACTATTACAAATTTCTGAAATGTGATCTTAAGAGACCTAATGCATCAATTGTACTATCATTAAGCCTGGAACGTAATTTTGTGCAAAAATTACCAGCTGTCGAAAACGCTCTTCAGCATCTGCGCTAGATGGTGGTACTGTTAGCAATGCGCGATATACTTTTCCAAGTATTTACCTCTAAATGCCTCATCTTCAAATAAATCTATTTCTCGTCGGATTATTTTAGATATAGCTGATTTCTGTACTGTATTTTGGTTTGCTAAAATTTGTTTAGTTATCGCTAATTCCAATTTTTGTTCAAGAGACAATTCCTTTTCACTATCAACATTAGTGTCATTATAATCTTCGATAACTGTACCGAATTCTTCTGAATGTGGATAGGGATCTGAATTCTGAATAAGAATTAACAGATAAGAATAAGAATTCTAAACTTCTAGTAAATACCGAAAACCGGTATTTACACTTGTGAATACCGGTATTACAAAAAACTGTACAAATGACTCAAAATACCGGTATTTGGTATCTCGGTATACCGATATTGCAATTCCTAGGCGCAAGGGATTGTCGAGCAACGAGCATCTGCCTTTGGTGGTACTAGACATTTAAATATTTATTTATTTATTTTGTAATAATATTATTTGCATCTGTGAGATTTTAAATAATTTATTCTTATATATACCACGAAATATTTGTGTAATAACTAGTTTTTATATTTTTTTATTTGTAAACACTGTGCAGTATCGATTTAATATCTTGACGAATAGCTTGAGAGCAGTGGATTTGTTGTTTCTTATCCCACTTGGTCGACAGCAACATCTAGACTAAGTCCATGAGCCCGTGGTCATGATAAAGGATAAAAAATGTAGCTTCGTTTAGTCTTTGACTTTGCAGCACAAAGACATGGAGCACCCAAAGGGAGAGGTCTGACTTTACCCCACTCCGTTATACCCCCCGGGTATTGATACCCTTTTAGTCGCCTTTTACGACATTCATGACTACAGTGGGACTATTCTAACTCGAACCCACACAGGGTACAGGGTAACGACTATCAATTTTCAAGTGGACAGATAGTTGACGACAATCATTTTGTTAATTTTAAGTACAGCAATCCCTCATTATATCGGTCAAATATGAAAAAAAAAAAGTGATAAAATACACAAAATATACTACACATTAAAGCGTGATATAATGAGGAACTTTTAAATGTGTGTACCTTACTTTCATGAAATCTAGAGTGAAATACACTCATGTCCATAAATTAAGGATAATGAAGTTCAGGCAAAGAAAAGACAGAAGCAGAACAAATTTGACTTATTTGTAAAGTCTATTTATTAAAAAAAAAAAAGGTAAAGAGCAAAAAGATGCTATATGTTTGACATAATTAATAAAAATTGCGATTTTTACTCCTGGAGCAAATTTCAAAAAAAGAACCTATTTACAAAAACAGTATAACATGGTTAGTATGATGGTTAATATGGAGTATGTCTCCCGGACGATGCAATACAGGCCTTACAACGCCTAGGCATGCTGAGTATCAAATTATCAATCTGATCTTGGGGAATATTACACCACACATCAAGCAATGCCCTCCGAAGTTCCGGTTGACAGGTGGGAAGGGGTTGATGGGCTGCAATTCGTCGGCCAAGCATATCCCACACATGCTTTATTGGTTTCAAGTCCGGTGAGTATGCTGGCCAATCCATACGGGTGATATCCTCCATAATTGAAGGCATTCGTCTACAGTGTTTGCACGGTGAGGATTGGCGTTGTCATCCATAAACAGAAATTCAGCACCCATGGCGCCCCGAAAAAAACTTACATGTTGTTCCAGAATGACATCCCGATAGATGTGGCCTGTCATCGTTACACTCTGGGTATTTATTTTCCAAGATATTTTGTTAGACAGAAGAATGTAATGCGGCATGCCGGGAAATGATGTTCAGAGAGAGAATAAATGTACTGACGCTCACCATATGAAAGAATCCGGACTTGACCACTCACCTTACGGTTCCTTGAAAGTATGGTTAGGCATAAAGTAAAAAAAACACATAGAATCAACTAAAAATTGAAACGAAACTGTTTCATTCACTGACTCTGATAAAACTGCAATCCCAGGCGAATTATAAGAAAGATCACCTACCTCACTGACCCTGCATAGTTACAATTCCCTAAAACTTTATGCTATTTATTTTTTGCTTATATACTCTTATGCTTATTAATTTTATTTTTATGTTACTATTTAAAAAGTTGTTTATTGATGAAGGCGTATAGATAGTTTCTTAAAAGACCCTCCTGCTTTACTATCCTTTTTTGTGTTTCCTTTCAACTACTTCCTCTTTTTAAATTGGTTGACTGATGACAAAATGTATTCAACAAATCAAAATCGCATAAACATCAAAAATTGAATCTTTTGTAACATTTAACTTTATTTTTAGTCAATTGTTTAACAATACTTTTTAAATTTCAGAGAATTTCTAAATCAAACCACCAGATAGCGCCGGAGGCCACTAAATAATACCAGATGGAAAATTAATTTTGTTTAATTAAAACAGAACTAATTAGAATTTTCTCATAATTTTTTGCCTAAATACAAAGCAGAAGAACATCCTCAGAGAAAAATAATAATTAGAACGCTAAGGCTATAGTTTTTAAGTTTCATTGGAATATTGTACATACAGATAAGTAGACAAATTACCCTTATGTTCAGTTGTCATTTTTGTATTATTTAAATTGACATCGACAGCCTTATGTTAAAGACCTACGTGTGGCCCAGTAGCAACATGCGCAGTAAGTTTTTATGTATGTGGGTATGAGATTGAATTCGCTGCTAGCATTATTGTAATCACTGCTGTCAAAAAACAAGGAGATGCAATAATGACAATGCATGTAAAAAATTTCGTGTCGTTAGTTAATGCTGCCTGCCGGGAGTCAACTCCCTTTATACAACACTCAAATGCCGACCAGTTCCCCTGAAAATCCTCCCTCACTGTTCTCTTCTCATTCTAAATCGCTAGGTTAATTGTGGTATTTGAAAATGAACATGAGGCCCACTGATGTTAAACAAAACAATATCTTATCTCAATAATTCTTAATTTAGATAGGCATATTTAAAGACACACGGTATGGATATAATGCAGAAAACTACTTTTATGCTTTGTGGCTACTTTAATGTCATTTAAATTTCCATCATCAACATTATTCAAAAATAACTTGTTTATTGATTTATATATAACTAGAAACAAGGTAATTAAAAAAATGGTCCAGCAAATTATTTTAGGCCAGGAGTTACTTTAGTATCATTTAAATTCATATCATCAACATTATTTAAACAAAATCCTTTTTTTCTGATTTATCTAATCTTTGAGAACAAGGAAATTTAAAAATTTTCCAGCAAATTGCTTTAGGTTCAGTAGTTACTTTTATATCTTTTTCATTGATACCGTCAACCTAACCCCAATAACAATGAATTTCTCTAATTTATATACCAGATTGGAGACACAAGCTAATTTAGAAACATTGTCCAGAAAATTACCCTTACGTCCAGTAATTTTTTTGTATAATTTAAATTCACATTACATCAATAAAAATAATTCATTTCTCTGATTTATATTTTTTAAGAAGCAAAATAATTAAAAAAAAAATTGTCCAGAAAATTATCCTTACGTCCAGTAGATATTTTTTGTATCATTTAAATTCACATCTACAACATTATCTTTTTATTTCTCTGATTTATAAACATCTTGAGAAGCAAGATAATTAAAAATGGTCCAGTAAATTACTTTTAGTCCCTAGTAGTTACTTTAATATCATTTAAAAAACATATCATCAACATTATTTCAATAATAATTCATTTTTCTGATATATATCTTGAGAAGCAAGGTAATTTAAAATTTCGGTCCAGCAAATAGCTCTTAGGTCCAGTAGCTAATTGTGTATCTTTTTACATTGATACCCACTGTCAACCTTACCTCAATAACAATTCCTTTCTCTGATTTATATATATTTTGAAAGCAAGGTAATTAAAAATGCAGAAAATTACTCTTACGTCCAGTAGATATTTTTGTATCATTTAAATTCACATCATCTCAATAATAATTTATTTCTTTGATTTATATATATTTTGAGAAGCAAGGTAATTAAAAAAAATTTTCCAGAAAAATACTTTACGTCCAATAGTTACTTTTGTATAATTTAAATTCATATTATCTAAACAATAATTCATTTCTCTTATTTATATGTATTTTGAGAAGATTTAAAAATCGGTCCAGATTTATATGAATTTTTTTATCTTTTTCATTGATACCTCAATTAACAATAACATTTCTCTGATTTATATATATCTTAAGAAGCAAAGTAATTAAAAATTGTCCAGAAAATTATCCTTACGTCCAGTAATTACTTTTGCATCATTTAAAGTCTCATTATCTCAATAATAATTCATTTTTCTGATTTATATGTATTTTGAGAAGCAAGGTAATTAAAAAATTGTCCAGAAAATTAATCTTTACGCCCAGTAGTTACTTTTGTATCCTTAAATTCACATCTGCAACATTATCTTAATAATTTTATTTCTCTGATTTATCAATATCTTGAGAAGCAAGATAATTAAAAATGGTCCAGTAAATTACTTTTAGTCCCAGTAGTTACTTTTAATATCATTTAAAATCATATCATCAACATTATTTCAATAATAATTCATTTTTCTGATTTATATATCTTGAGAAGCAAGGTAATTTAAAAATTTCGGTCCAGCAAATTGCTCTTAGGTCCAGTAGCTACTTTTGTATCTTTTACATTGATACCGTCAACCTTACCTCAATAACAATTCCTTTCTCTGATTTATATATATTTTGAAAGCAAGGTAATTAAAAAAATTGTCCAGAAAATTACTCTTACGTCCAGTAGATATTTTTTGTATCATTTAAATTCACATCATCTCAATAATAATTTATTTCTCTGATTTATATATATTTTGAGAGAAGCAAGGTAATTAAAAAAAAAATTTTCCAGAAAAATACTCTTACGTCCAATAGTTACTTTTGTATAATTTAAATTCACATTATCTCAATAATAATTCATTTCTCTTATTTATATGTATTTTTGAGAAGATTTCTCTGATTTATATGAATTTTTTTTTCTTACCTCAATTACAATTCATTTCTCTGATTTATATATATCTTTTGAGAAGCAAAGTAATTAAAAATTGTCCAGAAAATTATCCTTACGTCCAGTAATTACTTTTGCATCATTTAAAGTCTCATTATCTCAATAATAATTCATTTTTCTGATTTATATGTATTTTGAGAAGCAAGGTAATTAAAAAATTGTCCAGAAAATTAATCTTACGCCCAGTAGTTACTTTTGTATCCTTTAAATTCACATTAACAACATTATCTTAATAATAATTTATTTCTCTGATTTATCAATATCTTGATAAGCAAGATAATTAAAAAATGGTCCAGTAAATTACTTTTACGCCTAGTAGTTACTTTTTAATCTCATTCAAATTCAATCATGAACATTATTTCAATAATAATTCATTTCTCTTATTTATATATTTTGAGAAGCAACGTTTTTAAAAATTTATAAATTGTATTTTATATTCTTAAGTCAACATAACAATTCATTTCTCTGATTTATATATATCTTAAGAAGAAAGGTAATTGAAAAAATGGTTCAGCAAATTACTCTTATGTCCAGTCATTACTTTTGTATCATTTTAAATTCACATTATCTCAATAATAATTCATTTCTCTTATTTATATGTATTTTGAGAGGCAAGGTCAATAAAAAATTGTCCAGAAAATTACTCTTACGTCCAGTAGTTACTTTTGTATCATTTAAATTCACATCATCAACATTAATAATTAATTTCTCTGATTTATATGTATTTTGAGAAGCAAGGTAATTAAAAATTGTCCCAGCAAATTGCTGTTATGTCCAGTAGTTACTTTTGAATATTTAAATTGATACCGTCAACCTATGTCAATAATAATTAATTTCTCTGATTTATATATATTTTGAGAAGCAAGGTAATTGAAAAAATTGGTCCAGCAAATTACTTTTCTATATGTCCAGTAATTACTTTTTGATTTATCATTTAAATTCACATTATATGTATTTTTATTCAAAATAATTCAGTTCTCTGATTTATATATGTATTTTGAGAAGCAAGGCAATAAAAAAATGTCCAGAAAATTACTCTTACGTCCAGTAATAACTTTTGTACCATTTAAATTCACATTATCTCAATAATAATTCATTTCTCTGATTTATATGTATTTTTAGAAGCAAGGGAATTAAACAAATTGTCCAGAAAATTATTCTTACGTCTAGTAGTTACTTTTGTATCATTTAAATTCACATCAACAATATTATCTTTTATTTCTCTGATTTATAAATATCTTGAGAACCAGATAATTAAAAAAATGGTAAAGTAAAATTACTTTTAGGCCCAGAAGTTACTTTAATATCATTTAAATTCATATCATCATCATTATTTCAATAATAATTAATTTTTCTGATTTATATATTTTTGAGAAGCAAGATAATTTAAACAATTCTCCAGCAAATTGCTCTTTAGGTTCAGTAGTTACTTTTGTATATTTTGCATTGATACCGTCAACTAACCTCAATAACAATTAATTTCTCGGTTTTATATATATCTTGAGAAGCAAGGTAATTGAAAAAATGGCCCAGCAAATTACTCTTACGTCCAGTAATTACTTTGTATCATTTAAATGCACATCATCTCAATAATAATTCATTTCACTGATTTATATGTATTTTGAGAAGCAAGGTCAATAAAAAAAAAAAATGTCCAGAAAAATTACTCTTACGTCCAGTAATAACTTTTGTACCATTTAAATTCACATTATCTCAATAATAATTCATTTTCTCTGATTTATATGCATTTTTAGAAGCAAGGGAGTTAAACAAATTGTCCAGAAAATTATTCTTACGTCTAGTAGTTACTTTTGTATCATTTAAATTCACATCAACAACATTATCTTTTTATTTCTCTGATTTATAAATATCTTGAGAACCAGATAATTAAAAAATGGTAAAGTAAATTACTTTTAGGCCCAGAAGTTACTTTAATATCATTTAAATTCATATCATCATCATTATTTCAATAATAATTAATTTTTCTGATTTATATATTTGAGAAGCAAGATAATTTAAACAATTCTCTCCAGCAAATTGCTCTAGGACCAGTAGTTACTTTTGTATATTTTGCATTGATACCGTCAACTTTTTAATTTCTCGGTTTTATATATATCTTGAGAAGCAAGGTACTGAAAAAATGGCCCAGCAAATTACTCTTATGTCCAGTAATTACTTTTGTGTCCTTAAATTCACATCATCTCAATAATAATTTAATTCTCTGATTTATATGTATTTTGAGAAGCAAGGTAATTAAAAAATTGTACAGAAAATTTCTCTGCTGTCCAGTTGTAACTTTTGTTCTATTTAAATTACTCAATAATAATTCATATCTCTGATTTACATGTATTTTCAGAAGCAAGGTAGTTAAAAAAATTTTACGACAAATTTTTTATGTCCAGTAATTACTTTGCATCATTTAAATTCACATTATCACAAAATAATTCATTTCTCTGATTTATATGTATTTTGAGAAGCAAGGTCATTAAAAAAAATTGTTTAGAAAATTACTCTTAGGTCCAGTAGTAACTTTTGTACCACTTAAATTATCATTAACTCAATAAAAATTAAATTCTCTGATTTATATGTATTTTGATAAGCAAGATAATTCAAAAATTGTCCAGAAAATTAAACTTACGTATAGTACTTACTTTTCTATAATTAAAATTCACATTATATCAATAATAATTCATTTCTCTGATTTATATGTATTTTGAGAAGATTTTTGCGAATTATATGTATTTTTTATTCTTAAGTCAATAACAATTCCTTTCTCTGATTTATATATGTCTAGAGAAGCAAGGTAATTGAAAAAATGGTCCAGCAAATTACTCTATGTCCAGTAATTACTTTTTGTATCATTTAAATTCACATCATCTCAATAATAATTCATTTCTCTGATTTATATATATTTTGAGAAGCAAGGTGATTAAAAAAATTGTCTAGAAAAATACTCTTACCCCAGTAGTTACTTTTGCCTAATTTAAATTCACATTATCTGAATAATAAATCATTTCTCTGATTTATATGTATTTTGAGAAGATCCTGTTTATAGGTATTTTTTTTTTTCTTTTACCTCAATAACAATGCATTTCTCTGATTTATATATGTCTTAAGAAGCAAGGTAATCAAAAAAGTTGTCCAGAAAATTACTCTTACGTCCAGTAGATATTTTTGTATCATTTTAAATTCCATTTATCTCAATAATAATACATTTCTCTTTATATGTATTTTGAGAAGCAAGGTTTATTAAAAAATTGTCCAGAAAATTACTCTGTCGTCCAGTAGTAACTTTTGCATCATTTAAAGTCTCATTATCGCAATAATAAATCATTTCTCTGATTTATACGTATTTTGAGGACCAAGGTAATTAATAAAAATTGGTTCAAAAAAATTACTCTTACGTCTAGTAGTTACTTTTGTATCATTTAAATTCACATCAACAACATTATCCTTTATTTCTCTGATTTATAAATATCTTGAGAACCAGATAATTAAAAAATGGTAAAGTAAATTACTTTTTAGGCCCAGAAGTTACTTTAATATCATTTAATTCATATCATCATCATTATTTCAATAATAATTAATTTTTCTGATTTATATATCTTGAGAAGCAAGATAATTTAAACAATTCTCTCCAGCAAATTGCTCTTTAGGTCCAGTAGTTACTTTTGTATATTTTGCATTGATACCGTCAACCTAACCTATAAAACAATTAACTTCTCGGTTTTATATATGTCTTGAGAAGCAAGGTAATTGAAAAATGGTCCAGCAAATTACTCTTATGTCCAGTAATTACTTTTGTATCCTTTAAATTCACATCATCTCAATAATAATTATTTGTCTGATTTATATGTATTTTGGGAAGCCCAGAAAATTACTCTTACGTCCAGTAGTAAAACTTTTGTACCATTTAAATTCACATTATCTCAATAATAATTCATTTCTCTGATTTATATGTATTTTAGCAGCAAGGTAATTAAAAGAATTGCCCAGAAAATTACTCTTGCATCCAGAAGTTACTTTTGTATCATTTAAATTCACATTATCTCAATAATAATTTATTTCTTTGATTTATATGTATTTTGAGAAAGCAAAGGTCATTAAAAATTGTTTAGAAAATTACTCTTACGTCCAGTAGTAACTTTTGTACTAATTAAATTACCATTATCTCAATAAAATTAAATTCTCTCATTTATATGTATTTTGATAAGCAAGGTTTCAAAAATTGTCCAGAAAATTACCCTTACGTCCAGTACTTACTTTTTCTATAATTAAAATTCACATTATCTCAATCATAATTTCTTTCTCTGATTTATATGTATTTTTTGAGAAGATTTTTCTGATTTATATGTTTTTTTTATTCTTAAGTCAATAACAATTCCTTTCTCTGATTTATATATATGTTAAGAAGAAGGTAATTGAAAAATTGTCCAACAAATTACTCTATGTCCAGTAATTACTTTTGTATCCTTTAAATTCACATCATCTCAATAATAATTCATTTCTCTGATTTATATGTGTATTTTGAGAAGTTAAAGGTAATTAAAAAATTGTCCAGAAAATTACTCTTTACGTCCAGTAGTAACTTTTGTATCATTTAAATTCACATCAACAACATTATCTTTTTTATTTCCTCTGATTTATAAATATCTTGAGAACCAGATAATTAAAAATATGGTCCAGTAAATTACTTAGCCCAGTAGTTACTTTAATATCATTTCAATTCATATCATCAACATTATTTCAATAATAATTAATTTTTCTGGTTTATATATCTTGATAAGCCAGGCAATTTATAAAATTCGGTCCAGAAAATTGCTCTTAGGTCCAGTAGTTACTTTTGTATCTTTTACATTGATACCGTCAACCTAACCTCAATAACAACAATTTCTGTGATTTATAAATATTTTGAGAAGCAAGGTAATTAAAAAAATTGTCAAGAAAAATTACCCTTACTTCCGGCAGTTACTTTTGTATCATTTAAATTCATTATCGCAAATAATAATTTATTTCTCTGATTTATATTTATTTTGAGAAGCAAGGTCATTAAAAATTGTTTAGAAAAATTACTCTTACGTCCAGTAGTAACTTTTGTACCAATTAAATTACCATTATCTAGATAAAAATTAAATTCTCTGATTTATGTTATTTGATAAGCATTGTCCAGGAAATCACCCTTACGTCCAGTACTTAATTTTTCTATAATTAAAATTCACATTATATCAATAATAATTCATTTCTCTGATTTATATGTATTTTGAGAAGATTTTTCCGATTTATATGTATTTTATATTCTTAAGTCAATAACAATTCATTTCTCTGATTTATATATATCTTAAGAAGAGGTAATTGAAAAAAATGGTCTAGGTAATTACTCTATGTCCAGTAATTACTTTTGTATCATTTAAATTCGCAGCATCTCAATAATAATTCCTTTCTCTTATTTATATGTATTTTGAGAAGCAAGGTCAATGAAAAAAATTGTCCAGAAAATTACTCTTACGTCCAGTAGTAACTTTGTACCATTTAAATTCACATTATCTCAATAATAATTCATTTCTCTGATTTATATGTATTTTGAGAAGCAAGGTCATTAAAAATTGTTTAGAAAATTACTCTTACGTCCAGTAGTAACTTTTGTACTAATTAAATTACCATTATCTCAATAAAAATTAAATTCTCTGATTTATATGGATTTTGATAAGCAAGGTAATTCAAAAAATTGTCCAGAAAATTACCCCTTACGTCCAGTACTTACTTTTCTATAATTAAAATTCACATTATGTCAATCATAATTCATTTCTCCGATTTATATGTATTTTGAGAAGATTTTCTGACTTATATGTTTTTTTTTATTCTTAAGTCAATAACAATTCATTTCTCTTATTTATATGTATCTTAAGAAGAAATGTAATTGAAAAAAATGGTCCAGCAAATTATTCTTACCTCCAGTAATTACTTTTTGTATCATTTAAATTCACATCATCTCAATAATAATTCATTTCACTGATTTATATGTATTTTGAGAAGCAAGGTCAATAAAAAAAATTGTCCAGAAAATTACTCTTACGTCCAGTAATAACTTTTGTACCATTTAAATTCACATTATCTCAATAATAATTCATTTCTCTGATTTATATGTATTTTTAGAAGCAAGGGAATTAAACAAATTGTCCAGAAAATTATTCTTACGTCTAGTAGCTACTTTTGTATCATTTAAATTCACATCAACAACATTATCTTTTATTTCTCTGATTTATAAATATCTTGAGAACCAGATAATTAAAAAAATGGTAAAGTAAATTACTTTTAGCCCAGAAGTTACTTTAATATCATTTAAATTCATATCATCATCATTATTTCAATAATAATTAATTTTTCTGATTTATATATTTTGAGAAGCAAGATAATTTAAACAATTCTCTCCAGCAAATTGCTCTTAGGTCCAGTAGTTACTTTTGTATATTTTGCATTGATACCGTCAACCTAACCTCAATAACAATTAATTTCTCGGTTTTATATATATCTTGAGAAGCAAGGTAATTGAAAAAATGGTCCAGCAAATTACTCTTATGTCCAGTAATTACTTTTGTGTCCTTTTTAAATTCACATCATCTCAATAATAATTTATTTCTCTGATTTATATGTATTTTGAGAAGCAAGGTAATTAAAAAAATTGTACAGAAAATTTCTCTGCTGTCCAGTTGTAACTTTTGTTCTATTTAAATTCACATTATCTCAATAATAATTCATATCTCTGATTTACATGTATTTTCAGAAGCAAGGTAATTAAAAAAAAATTTTACGACAAATTTTTTTTTTTATGTCCAGTAATTACTTTTGCATCATTTAAATTCACATTATCACAAAAATAATTCAGTTCTCTGATTTATATGTATTTTGAGAAGCAAGGTCATTAAAAAATTGTTTAGAAAATTACTCTTACGTCCAGTAGTAACTTTTGTACCAATTAAATTATCATTAACTCAATAAAAATTAGATTCTCTGATTTATATGTATTTTGATAAGCAAGATAATTCAAAAAAAAATTGTCCAGAAAATTAAACTTACGTCCAGTACTTACTTTTCTATAATTAAAATTCACATTATATCAATAATAATTCATTTTTCTGATTTATATGTATTTTGAGAAGATTTTTCCGAATTATATGTATTTTTTATTCTTAAGTCAATAACAATTCTTTCTCTGATTTATATATATTTAGAGAAGCAAGGTAATTGAAAAAATGGTCCAGCAAATTACTCTTATGTCCAGTAATTACTTTTGTATCATTTAAATTCACATCATCTCAATAATAATTCATTTCTCTGATTTATATATATTTTGAGAAGCAAGGTGATTAAAAAAATTGTCTAGAAAAATACTCTTACTCCCAGTAGTTACTTTTGCCTAATTTAAATTCACATTATCTGAATAATAAATCATTTCTCTGATTTATATGTATTTTGAGAAGATTTCTCTGATTTATAGGTATTTTTTTTTCTTACCTCAATAACAATGCATTTCTCTGATTTATATATGTCTTAAGAAGCAAGGTAATCAAAAAAAGTTGTCCAGAAAATTACTCTTACGTCCAGTAGATATTTTGTATCATTTAAATTCCCTTTATCTCAATAATAATACATTTCTCTGATTTATATGTATTTTGAGAAGCAAGGTTTATTAAAAAAATTGTCCAGAAAATTACTCTGTCGTCCAGTAGTAACTTTTGCATCATTTAAAGTCTCATTATCGCAATAATAATTCATTTCTCTGATTTATACGTATTTTGAGGACCAAGGTAATTAATAAAATTGTTTCAAAAAATTACTCTTACGTCCAGTAGTTACTTGTGTATCATTTAAATTCACATCTAATATATAAAATTCTCGTGTCACAGTGTTTGTTGCCAAACTCCTCCGAAACGGCTCGGCCGATTCTTATGAAAATTTTTGTGCATATTTGGTAGGTCTGCGAATCGGTCGTAATCTATTTTTTAAACCCCTAAGTGATAAGGGTGGACCACCCCCTAAATATTTTTTAAAATTTCTTTTCAAACCAATGTAGTGGCAACAATACCATTGAGGAAGTCGCCAATCTTGCAACCCTGAATGTTCGCCAATTTCTTTAGGGTTGCAATACTGCAATTAGAGGAATTCGTAGCTTCATTTTTCGAACAATATAATGACTATTTTATTGCTATTTCGTTAATTAATTCAGAATTCTTATTTGCACTAATTTCATCGTTGGAGTAAAAAGTTTGTTTCCACCACAGACGAAAGATATACCACAATAAAAGAATGGCGCCGTGTCTCGATGCCTGTACTACATAACAGTAAAATTCTCATGTTCTGAATATTATTGTTTTATGTACTACTTTAAATTTTGTGAAAATTATATTGTATGAAATTTATATTATTTCTATGAGAAATAAATCAAATGTATGTAAGTATTACCTGATTTGATTATCAATATTTTTTTTATTTTCTAAGTTTGAATTTGAATTGGAATAAAAATATATTGAATGAAAAGTTGTGAATCAAAACATTGTACTTTTCTATGCTTAAAGTTTGTCAACATGTGTTGTATTTGATTAAGAATTCTAAAATGAAATGTGATCTAACAAGATAATATAATATAGACAATATAATTTTAAAGAAAGATGATGAATTTTAAGGATTTTTTTGAAAAGTGTGAAAATGAAGTAAACTCTGCAATTATTTGATATAATGATAACATTAAATTTTTATAAAAGGTATTATAATAGTTGCAAGTTGAAAATCAAGGACATTTTATTTTAAAAACTTTTGTTATTTGAAAAACAAAGAATTTGAGTTATAAATTTGAGTGATTTAAATATTGTCGAAGAAAAATTGATAAATGGTACTTTAAGATGGAAGTTATTTAAAGAAAACAAAACAAATAAATAAGTGTTTATATTAATAAAGGAGAATTTAAAGCTCATTAACTTTTCCATTTGTTTTGTGATTTCTTTCATCATAAAATAATAAAACATTTTTTGTGAAGAAGAAAAAAACACATTTTCTAAGTATGAATTGGAATAAAATATATTGAATGAAAAGTTGTGAATCAAAACATTGAACTTTTCTATGCTTAAAGTTTGTCAACATGTGTTGTATTTGATTAAGAATTCTAAAATGAAATGTGATCTACAAGATAATATAATACAGACAATATAATTTTTAAAGAAAAATGATGAATTTTCAAGGATTTTTGAAAAGTGTGAAAATGAAGTAAACTTTGCAATTATTTGATATAATGATAACATTAAAATTTTATAAAAGGTATTATAATAGTTGCAAGTTGAAAATCAAGGACATTTTATTTTAAAACTTTTGTTATTTGAAAAACAAAGAATTTGAGTTATAAATTTGAGTGATTTGAATATTGTCGAAGAAAAATTTATAAATAGTACTTTTAAGTTGGAAGTTATTTAAAGAAAACAAAACAAATAAATAAGTGTTTATATTAATAAAGGAGAATTTAAAGCTCAATAACATTTTTATGTATGTACATTTGTTTTTATTTATATTTAAAAGTTGGTTTTAATTATTTCTTATTTGAATTTTTATGCATTTTGTTTTCATTGAAAACATCACAATAAAAATATTTCTGTTCTAAATGCTTTGAAACTTCATGTAAAAGTTTTCTTTAAATGTATGAAAGGAATAGAACATGGAAATTAACCTAAATTCATAAATTATTTTTATTTTAGTTTTTAAACTAAGAATTTTTTGTAAATTTGTAAAAAAGTTTGTGTCGACAAACTTTAAGCATACAAAAATGTATAAATAATTGAGATATAAATTTGAAAACAGTATATTACCTACACAAGGATATTCCCAGCATAAAAATACTTGCAAAGGAAAAAAAACTATTCATGTTTTATTTATTTTTGAATTATAAAATTTTTGCAACAATATCACATTTTTGCAATGTTTATCCATATTTTAAAGAATAAATTGTGTAAAGAATAGTTAAAGTTGATATTTTTATGTGAAATTCAAAGGTTTTGAATATATTTAATCAAAACACTTGCAAAAAGGCTAAATATTTTAAATTCAGGTCATTTCATATTAAAAAGCCTTTGCAAATTGCAGGAAGTTGTAAAAAAAAGTTTGTCGAGCAAATTTTAACTTTTTCAAAACAAAGCTCAGAAAATATTTACAGATTTAAGGAAAAACAAAACTATATTTTTAATAAATAAGACTATGAACTTGATAATTCAATGGCATTTTAATACATTTACAACATTTTTAAAAGTAATATATCTAATTAAAAGTTGTTTTTACCTTTTTCTCAGAATGAATTTTTATGCTTTTTGTTTTCATGTGAAACACCTTAACGCAAGTAATTTTGATCCAAATGCTACAAAACTTTGTATTTATGTTTTTCATAAATATTTACAGGGAATAGACCTCTGAAATGATTATAGCTACATAAATATTTTTTATTTCAATTGTTAAACTTGGAATTGCATGCAAATTTTGGAAGAATTTTGTATCGACAGCATTTAAACTAGCACAAAATAATAAAGATATAAATTTACCAGAGGTCTATTCACTGTAAAATGTTAGTACAAACAAATACAAACTTAGAAATTTACAAAATATTGATTTGATTTCAGGTTTTGTAACAGTATCAATTTTTGGCCATTTTTTTTTCCTTTTTATTTTAGTTTATAAAAATTAAAAAAAATAATGAAATTTTTTTTTTTTATGTGAAATCAGTAGTTTTTAGATACATTCAATCCAAAAATGTGTACAAAGATAAAAAATTTCAAAAATTCCTTCGAAGGTGTTCGTGTACCTTAAACGATCGTTTGCATTTGTATTTTATTGTGAATTTTTTTTAAAGTCTTTTCTTATTATATCCCAATTTTATTTTAATTGTATTGTATTTTTTCAATTATCATTTTCAGTAAACGACCACCAAAAAAATCTAACCTCAGAATCCGTGTTTCTCCCATGGGCAGCTGTATGTTGCATGCTCAAGTGTTCGAAAAACACCGAATTTATTTATTTCGACGAAAGACAGACTAACAAGAAATATTGTTCATTTCTTAGTTAAATGAAAGTAATGATTATTAAAAATTATATTACGTAAAATAATTATAAAACAGTCTTAAAAATCAACATTATCTATCTCATTCATTAAATTAATAAAAATTAAACATTTTCTATTCGTTGAAACTTAATTTGATCTTTTCATCATTCTATACCAATCACTTCCTTAACAATACCAATTATAGTATCTAATAATTGAACGAAATACAAGAAAGCCACAGCAACGCGTGGCCGGGTCTTCTAGTTATCTCAATAATAATTCATTTTTCTGATTATATATGTATTTTGTGAAGCAAGGTAATTAAAAAAATAGTCCAGAAAATCACTGTTACGCCCAGTAGTTACTTTTGTATCCTTTAAATTCACATCAACAGCATTATCTTAATAATAATTTATTTATCTGATTTATAAATATCTTGAGAAGCAAGATAATTAAAAAATGGTCCAGTAAATTACTTTCAGGCCCAGTAGTTACTTTAATCTCATTAAATTCGTATCATCAACATTATTTCAATAATAATTCATTTTTTTCTTATTTATATATTTTGAGAAGCAAGGTAATTTTAAAAATTCGGTCCAACAAATTGCACTTAGGTCCAGTAGTTACTTTTGTATCTTTTCCATTGAGACCGTCAACCTTACCTCAATAACAATTCATTTATCTGATTTATATATATCTTGAGAAGCAAGGTAATTGAAGAAAATTGGCCAGCAAATTACTCCTATGTCCAGTAATTACTTTTACATCATTTAAATTCACATTATCTCAATAATAATAGTTCATTTCTCTTATTTATGTGTATTTTGAGAAGCAAAGTAAAAGAAAGTGTCAGAAAATTACTCTTACGTCCAGTAGATATTTTTGTATCTTTTAAATTTAAATAATCTAATAATAATTCATTTCTTTGATTTATATGTATTTTGAGAAACAAGGTAATTAAAAAAATTGTCCAACAAATTTATCATATGTCCAGTAATTACTTTTGTATAATTTAAATTCACATCATTTCAATAATAATTCATTTCTCTGATTTATATATATTTTGAGAAGCAAGGTAATTAAAAAATTGTCTAGAAAAAACTACTCTTACGTCCAGTTGATATTTTTGTATCATTTAAATTCACATTATCTAAATAATAATAAATTTCTCTGATTTATATGTTTTTTGAGAAGCAAGGTAAATAAAAAATTGTCCAGAAAATTACTCTGCTGTCCAGTAGTAGCTTTTGTTCTATTTAAATTCATATTATTTCAATAATAATTCATTTTTCTGATGTATATGTATTTTGAGAAGCAAGCTAATTAAAAAAAAAATTCCCAGAAAATTACTCTTACGTCCAGTAGTTACTTTTTATCATTTAAATTTCATCAGCAACATTATCTTACTAATAATTCATTTCTCTGATTTATATATATCTTGAGAAGCAAGGTAATTGGAAAAAATTGTCCAGCAAATTAATCTTACGTCCAGTAGATATTTTTGTATCATTTAAATTCACGTCATGTCAATAATAATTCATTTCTCTGATTTATATGCATTTTGAGAAGCAATGTCATTAAAAAATTGTCCAGAAAATTACTCTCAAGCCCAGTAGTAACTTTTGTATCCTTTAAATTCACATCAACAACATTATCTTAATAATAATTTATTTCTATGATTTATAAATATCTTGAGAAGCAAGATAATTAAAAAATGGTCCAGTAAATTACTTTCAGGCCCAGTAGTTACTTTAATATCATTCAAATTCGTATCATGAACATTATTTCAATAATAATTCATTTTTCGGATTTATATATCTTGAGAAGCAAGGTAATTCGAAAAAAATGATCCAGCAAATTACTCTTATGTCCAGTAATTACTTTTTGCATCATTTAAATTCACATCATTTCAATAATAATTCATTTCTCTGATTTATATATATTTTGAGAAGCAAGGCCATTAAAAAATTGTCCAGAAAATTACTCTTACGTCCAGTAGTAATTTTTGAACCATTTAAATTCACATTATCTCAATAATAATTCATTTCTGTGATTTATATGTGTTTTGAGAAGCAAGGTAATTAAAAAAAAATTGTCCAGCAAATTTCTCATATGTCCAGTAATTACTTTTGTATAATTTAAATTCACATTATCTCAATAATAAATCATTTCTGTGATTTAAATGTATTTTGAGAAGATTTCGCTGATTTATAAGTATTTTTTATTCTTACCTCAATAACAATTCATTTCTCTGATTTATATATATATCTTAAAAAAACAAGGTAATTAAAAAGTTGTCCAGAAAATTACTCTGCCGTCCAGTAGTAACTTTTGTTCTATTTAAATTCACATTATCTCAATAATAATTCATTTCTCTGATTTATGTATATTTTTGAGATGCAAGGTAATTAAATAAATTGCCAAGAAAATTACTCTAACGTTCAGTAGTTACTTTTGTGCCATTTAAATTCTCATTATCTCATTAATAATTCATTTCTCTGATTTATATATATTTTGAGAAGCTAGGTAATTAAATAAATTGTCCAGAAAATTACTCTAACGTTCAGTAGTTACTTTTGTACCATTTAAATTCACATTATCTCATTAATAATTCATTTCTCTGATTTATATATAATTTGAGAAGCAAGGTAATTAAAAAAATTGTCCAGAAAATTACTCTTACGTGCAGTAGTTACTTTTGTATAATTTAAATACACATCAACAACATTATCTTATTAATAATTTATTACTCTGATTTATAAATATCTTGAGAAGCAAGATAATTAAAAAATGGTCCAGTAAATTACTTTTAGGCCCAGAAATTACTTTAATATCATTTAAATGCAAATCATCAACATTATTTCAATAATAATTAATTTTCCTGATTTATATATCTTGAGAAGCAATTTAATTTAAAAAAGATCCAGCAAATTGCTCTTAGGTCCAGTAGTTACTTTTGTTTCTTTTACATTGATACCGTCCACCTTACCTCAGTAACAATTCATTTCTCTGATTTATATATATCTAGAGAAGCAAGGTAATTGAAAAAAAAAAAAAATGGGCCCGCAAATTACTCTTATGTCCAGTAATTACTTTTGTGCCATTTAATTTCACATTATCTGAATAATAATTACTTTTTTAACATTTAAATTTCATCAACAACATTATCTTAATAATAATTCATTTCTCTGATTTATATATATCTTGAGAAGCAAGGTAATTAAAAAGAAATTGTCCAGAACATTACTCTTACGTCCAGTAGTTACTTTTGTATCATTTAAATTATTATCTGAATAATAATTAATTTCTCTGATTTATATGTATATTGAAAAGCAATGTAATTGAAAAATAGGTCCAGCAAATTACTCTTATGTCCAGTAATTACTTTTGTATCATTTAAATTCACGTCATGAACATTAGCTGAATAATAATTCATTTCTCTGATTTATAATAATTTAATAATTTTTATAATTTATATATATATATATTTTTTTATTATTTTTATAATTATTTAATCTTTAGAAGCAAAGGTAATTAAAAAATGGTCCAACAAATTACTCTTATGTCCAGTAATTACTTTAAAAATAATTTAAATTCATATCATCAACATTACCTCAATAATAATTTAATTCTCTTATTTATATACATTTTGAGAAGCAAAATAATTAAAAAAATGGTCAGCAAATTACTCCTATGTCCAGTAGTTACTTTTGTATCATTTAAATTCACATCATCAACATTACCTCTATAATAACTCATTTCTGTGATTTAAATATATATCTTAAGAAGCAATGTAATTAAAAAAAAAATGATCCAGCAAATTACTCTTATGTCCTGTAGTTACTTTTGTATCTTTTACATTGATACCGGCAACCTTACCTCAATAGCAATGAATTTATCTGATCTATGACTATCTTATGAAACAAGATCGTTTATAATAATAAAATTCACTTTAGTGTGTGATTATCCTGCGAGTGAATGTGACTTCCGGGTTTCTGAAGAACAAGCACACAATTCACGACTTGGTAAAACGTGAAATAAAATATCAGGTGAGAACTTTTTACTTCGGCGGGATTTTAAAGGTATAATAATTAATTATGGAAAGAAGATGTGCATTTTATCTTGTGTTATCATGAAAACACTTAGAAGTCATACATTATATATATATTGGTTATATTAATAATAATTAATATCAAATAAAAATTAATATCAAATTAATCATGTTAAAATAATTACTTATTAAATTAATTTTATGTGTTGATTAAATTGTATGTATTATTATATCACTTATCAAATTCTTTATTTGCTTCTTCCTTATTTTATATTACACATTTTTTATATAAAAAAGATATATATATACATATCAGTAAATAATTTTTAATAAGTAAATTAATTTCATATATTTTTATTTTTGCTTATATATATATATATACTTCATATTAATATAGTTTAATTAATTAATTAATAAGATTATGTAACACATATGTATTTAATTTTTTATATATAATTAAACATATATAACATAAAATAATGAAATGCAAATAAAGATATTGATGCGCTATATAATATCACATTAATTTAATAAGTGTTTAAGTATTTGATTCGAATTTAGCAAAAAAATGATTAGTAAAATTATATTAATTGTTTAACTAGACTTGAAATTGAGATCTAGTATGCTCTCGTGAGCTGCTTTATCTCAATTTACAATTGCTCTTAAGAAGAAATCAGAAAAAAAGAAATAAGAAAAGCTAATGCAAATAAAAAAGATCTTCAGATAATCAGTAGGGTTCATATTAATTGTTGTTTTTATATTCATGTATAAAAAATGTTTGTTAATAACTATGTGTTGATCCAATCTATCTTGAAAGCGTTACACGGTTCCCAAAATCAATGAAAGATCAGAATAATTGTGATTACACAACCAAAAATAATAAGTAAATTTTCGTAAAAGAATATAGTAAAAGTAATTCCGCATGAGAATGAATAATTACTTTAATTTTTACTTTTAAAAGTTTTACATTGATACAATATTAACAATGTAGGAGTCGGTATTCTATCAACTAAACCGGATTTTATTTTTTAAGATTGCAAACAATCCAAATCGGTGCAAATTATTAATTTTATTTTTTTATATTTATTTATAACACATTATAATAATAATAATTTATATTATATCAAGATTTTTATACCAGGTATTTGATATGACGCTATTCGCCACCGATATACCGAAATCCTCCTGAAAGTCTATTATAGTACAAATACTTTATAATATTGCCGGACAATGTATATGATCGACATGAAGTCTTCTTTTCTTCAGTTTATTTATCAAGATGACTTCTATTAAAGTAATCATGCAACTTTGCTTACCTTACTAATTTTGATATTTACTTGCCAATTGCAGTTGCTGTTAGCAGACGAATATTGAGTAAACTGAATAACCATGCAGTTGCCCAAACAGTATTTGCCTATGAGTGACATTTGGAGTGTCATAAGTTTAAAATACGATAGTTCTCACTTTATGAAGAATGATTTTAAATATTACAGAAAGTGAAAACTATCGTAAAAAAACCCTGTCTATGCATAAAAGCTGTTCATATTCGAATACTCATTTCATATTCATAATAGCGGTTTCATATTCCAATACTTATTTCATATTCATAATAGCTGTTCATATTCCAATTCTCATTTCATATTCATAATAGCTGTTCATATTCCAATACTTATTTCATATTCATAAAAGCTGTTCATATTCTAGTACTTATTTCATATTCATAAAAAAAACCGTTTATGATCAGACAAAAGTCACTCGAGGCGAAGGAATACGATAGTTCTCACTTTCTGAAGAATAACGTAATATTCTTCAGAATGTGAAAACTATCGTTAAAAATGAAAAGTAAAAAATAACATTTGAAGGATCTGCGTCATGACTAATCCTCAGTGTCCTGCAGCACTGGACGGGCATCCTATGAGTATGAGTGGGCAGTGTCCAGGTGGCCTGTTAAGGGGAACTATTCCGCATTTGCGTATCATATGGGATAAACCCCGTAAAAGTCCCAACCAGCAGTCCGACTAACGAGGCAATATGCTGAATATCACAAACACTATCGAGCCTCCTCGTTTTTTGAAAACAGTGTCTACAATAAAGCCGCCAGCGGAAAGAACCTCAACCCTAATGCTCACCAGCAGCATACATTGTGACTGAACCGCGAATCGGGCTGAATATTGAATAAACTGAATAACCATGTGGTGGCCCAAATCGTATCTGTCTAAGAGTGACGTTTACCAAAATACGATAGTTCTGACTTTCTGAAGAGAGACGACGGCCTTTGCAACTTGAGAAACTTATTCCTGAGGATTGAATATTTATTCAAAAAATTATTTATTGTCAGACAGAATCACTCGAGGGAAAGGAAGAGTGAAAAACATTTAAATGATCTGAACGTGATGAAAAAATTTGAGAAAAATATTGAGACCTACTTTTTTTTTCTAACTTATGGAGGGGAAATCAACCATAGTATAAATATTAATTTTTGCATATGATATCAAACAGATCTATTGTTGTTGTTACAAATCGCCCTGGTAGGAAAAAGCCTACACCAGGTTCAAAGGACCCTATTGCAGGCGACTTCTATGGCTAAGGGTAATATGCAGCTTCACTTTTTAGCGAGGAACCATGAGGACTAAAGACTGACTAAACCTCAAGACAATGCTGTACGATTATATTAGACCGGGAGCTATGATTTAAAGTGGATTCCGCACCACTATTAACATCCATGGCACCATCGGGACTCGAACATGAAACTTGTGGCACCGAGAGCTACACACTCGGTAATTCAGGCTTCTCAAAGAAATCTGAAGAGTAAAATGATTTTTCTAGAAAACTCGGCGGCCTGATGGTCAATTGGCTAGTGCTCTGGCCGTTGGTATTCAGGCTTCGGGTTCGAATCCTGGCGGTGACATGGATGTTTGTTAGTGGTTAGGAATCCACATTAAACTGTAGGTTCCTTCCTAATTAGCCGAAAGTGAGCATAAAATAATCGTAGAGTAACAAACCAAACCGATCTGGATAATCCGAGTAAAGGCCATTACTTCAACTGTTAATTATCCCGTTTCATCTTTTTTTCATGTGTCCAAAAACCGTATTTTTGATATAAACAAAGTAAAATTGATGTCTTTTATGATCAGATAGATTATAAAAGATACAACGTATTTGAAAATAAAATATCATCGTTTTTAGGTAAGAATAACATATTGTTAAATTTAATTTATTTCTCTTTTCCGAAATCTATATTTTATACAGCCTTTAAGCTTAACGATATGAAATTTCTGTCAATTGAACTTGACGTAATTCTGAGATAAAAAAAACTTTTTGAAATATAATATATCTTTTTAAGAAAAATAAATACACATTTTTGAAAGCAACAGACAATGAAAAATATTATTAAAAAAGAACACACATATGTAGCATTAAAAATAAAGATTTGCAATTTTTAATTTTATTTTTTAAACACATTATCAAATTTTTAAGTGATGTATTTTATAAGGGGATTATTTAAAGGGATTTTACTTTATCATATAAAGTATAATAAAAGGGAAATTTGATATGTTTCGAAAAAATAGAAAATGTATTAAATAATAAATAAAAAAACTAACGTTTTTTCAACGTAGATTACAGGAATACAATAACAACATTGATAACAGTAATACAGTTACGACATTGACAACAGCACAGGAAACTAATCTAATAATAATTGGATTTTAAAAAGCTACCCAGTAAAATTTTAGCCAATAAATACATCGGAAAATTAATTTCAGCTCGTATTCATTTTTTTTTTTTTACTTAGTATTTTCCATTAATTATCTTTAAAAATACAAAATAATATTAATAATAATAATTAAATTCAGATATAAAATAGAATTAAATAAAATCTATTTAGTAACCTGTAAAAGAAAAGATAAATTATAACTTCAAAGATCACTCTAAAAGAATTCTTTGATTTAAGATTTTGATGAAGACTTAAAACGAATTCATTAATAGTTTAACAGATTAAAAAAAAAAAAAAATTTATTTAAGACGAACATTTACACATTTGCGTTTTAGTAAGAATTTTATTCCATAGGGTACGGGATAAAATCACTGAAAATAATCACTTTCACATATGAAACCTCCTTAAAAGAAAGTAATGTTGTTTCATTTCTTTGTTCAATCTTTTTAATTTATTAACCTTACATTGGAAGCAATTGATCGCGATTGAGAATTATGCAACAAGCATTTTCCACAGATCACACACACACAATCACGCACGCACACACACGCCCGCATATACCCACACACACACGCGCACACACATATATGTAATTTATATCCAATACCACCTTCTGTTTTGTCTACAGCTGACTCATGATTTTGTTATTATTATTTTTTAAGGAGGTTTCTCAGAATTTACTTAATGGATTTTTTTCTGGTTTTGGAGAAAACGTAGAACTCATAGATTTCAGCTATGTCCATTTTTTTTATACCTCATATTGTCCGTTGATCCTCTTTAAATATCAAAATAATAATAATATTAGATAAAATTTAAGATATATAATAGAAAAATTGGAAATATAAAATTCGTTCTATTTAGTAACCTGTGAAAGGAAAGATAAACTGCAACTTCAAAGATCACTCCAAATACTTTTAATTCAATTACTTATTAATTAAATTACAATAGTCCAATAGTTCACTAGTCGATATGAAGTATTCTGTTACGATTCCGCTTAATCTACTCCATTTTATAAACAGTAATCGCAGTGCAGGCCGTTAATGGAAATCAAACCCCTGTGTTCTTGTAAGCATTATTAGTAAACTAAGGGAGGGACGCATTCAGTTATTATTATTTTTTTTAATAGCATTAATCTCGTGTTCCACTTATGTATACAATTAATTCTATCCCACTGAATGAAAGAAAGGCATTTAGGAGTGACTATTCCCACATTTGCGTGGTATATGGAGGTAACCACCAGGTTGAATAACATTCTCGTAGAAAAAAAAAAATTTTAAATTGAGCATAAAGAATTTACTTTATTTTGAGAGTAATTCCTTTTCCAAAAGATTTTTATAAAAATATTCATTTTAAAATATTCATAAATTTTTAATATTCATTTTAAAATATTCATAAATTTTTAATATTCATTTTAAAATATTCACAAATTTTTAATATTCATTTTATAAAAATATTCATTTAAGTTCTTAAGAAACTATTTATTTTGAATGATAATCAATATTTAAAACTGCCTAAACAGAAAAACTGTTCTTAAACAGATTATTTCTAAATAATCAGAGGATTTAATGTATTTTTCAATCATTTCCTACCACTTTTCATTCAAATTTTCGAAAGAGACAATTTTTGAAATTAATTTTTAATACAATAAAAACGTTTATTGAATATGCATTGTTAAAATTACTCTAATTGTATGTAATACTTCACTATATTACTGTATCGCATAAATTAAAAAAATCGATTCAATAAATTTGACCAACAATATATACTTATACAACATCCAATTGATCTGCTTTTAATGCCTGACAAACAATGACTCATTTTCCTCAACGATCAATCCTAATTCTATGACTCAGATCAATCCTAAATTGAGTTGACAAAGTAGCCCCTAGATGGCGCCACACTCTCTAGAGATTGCTAATCTGTCCTGTAACTCGAGCAAGCCAAGAAACAGTTGAATTGCATCCGCATCAAGGCGAAGCTTTCATCCCTCCCCGTGTCAGACACTTACGAAATTCTGATGATGCAAGAGCATAACTTACTCATCTCTTTCCGAAGATGCAAGCAGAGTTCCTTCAACAGTAAAGGTTTGATGGTGCACCGTGGCTTCAAAGGGTAGAGGCTGAAGTTGGGCACCTTTTTTTTTTGGATAGGTAAGTAAGTGTTCAGCTTGGCTTCATTCGTACAGTACATTTATTTATTTTTAAATTAATTATTTATTTCTTCTGTTCCTTGCAAAAAAAAAAAAAAAAAAAAAAAAACTATCTGTGAAAATTAATTTTTTTAATCCTGTATTTTAAATATAACAATTTTTTTAGTTTTGAAATTAATTGGTATTGTATCGTAATATTTAAATATAAAAAATATATATATTAATTTTTTCAAAACTTTTCTATTAAAAATCATCGCTGACTAATTTTTTCATAATTTAAAAATTGCATGTAATGTGTAGAAATTACATAGAAAATATTTTTTTGATTTATTAATACAAGTAAAAAATCTTTACGAAGTATCGATTTGATTAAAAAAAAATCAATGTATTTCCAAAAATAATCTTTTCGGAAGGTATATACAAAATTATATAAAAATATAATAGTATAATGTGAAATTAAGCTAATTTATTCATTATTATGTAATATATTTTTGTTTACTTTTAAGAAATGCTAGAATTATAAATTTAAATTATTCGACATGATTCAACATTTATTCAAAATAATTTGAAGTTGCATTTAATACTGAAAAAGTATGCATTATAAAGTATGAAAAGTAAATATGAGAAAGATGCATTTTATAGTAGAAAAATTAATTAATTAGATTTCTAGATTTAACTTTTTAATAATTCATAAAGTTCGGAATTTTATCAAATAAATTTGGAATTATTCGTATTCAAATTTTGCAACAAATTGAGCATTATTCAAAAATAGAATGTTTTTATATTCATAAAATCGTATTTTGAATAA
Organism: Caerostris extrusa; assembly: GCA_021605095.1. NCBI lineage: Eukaryota > Metazoa > Arthropoda > Arachnida > Araneae > Araneidae > Caerostris > Caerostris extrusa. The sequence continues at coordinate 66,657 of BPLR01017151.1, read as the reverse complement.
ATGCGGACTGTCAAAATTTTTTGTGGGGATAAATTTATTTTGTAAATATTCATAAACGTTTGCTAGTTTGCATTTTTATATAAAGTTAAGGTTGAACAAAAAAAAAATATAAGGTTGAACAAAAACTGAATGAATTTGTGCAATAACTTCTAAATGCACAGTTCGAATAAATATTAACTGAAAGTTTTTGTGGATTTCATCAAATGATTATAATTGAAAATTATGACTTTAAAAAGTACAATAAAATTTGAGTATGAATATTTCTTTAATGTAACTTACGTTTTCACAGTAACTCCAACCAATTTATAGATTCATATTTACTGAAATAATATATTCCTTTTTTTTTTTTAGATCATAACATAATTTGGGTTTAAATGTCAATGAAAAATTGGAAATATATATATTTTTTTAGGTTTTTTACAGAAAAAACAACCATAAGCATTTTTAATTGCTGTTTTTATGATTTTCTACAACAATATAAAATCATTGAGGAACAAAGAAACGTATAAGTGTAAAATGAATACTCTTTAAAAAAGTTATATATTTGTAATAAAATTGTTTTTAATTGCAAAATATAATGCATGCAAATTTCATATTGATAAGTTTAGTTAAAATTTTTCCTGATAATAGATTGAAACAATCGGCAAATCGTTGCTAATAAAACAGAAACATATTGAGCATTGGGACAAATTGAACAAAATATAATATATATAAATTTCAAATTGATAACTTTCATATTTGGTATAAATTAAGAGCAGAATTCTAAAATAAATGTTTTATATTTATTTTTTATAGTTATAATCAGAGTTCTGTAGATTATAAGTAATGGAAAAAAAAAGTCTAAAGTCCGAGATGTTTCTTTCAATTTTGCAAGTATAGAAAAAAAGTTTTTAACTAAAAATGTTCATTACTTATACATCTGATATACAATTCAAAATTTTAGTTTTAAATTTTTCCTGGTATAAAAATACTACTTACCATAAATATCATTTAAGAGAATCGAACGAAACTCAGAAGACTGTAAATCGTTGCTAATAAAATAGAAACATATTAAGCGTTTAAACAAACCGAACAAAATATAATATATTTAAATTTCAGATTGATAAGCCTCATATTTAATATAAATTACATGTAAAATTCTAAAAATAAAGGTTTTATATTTATTATTTATAGTTATAATAAAATTTTTATAGTATTATAAGAAATAAAAAAAAATTCTAAGGAATTCTAAAATAAATTCTAAGAAATAATGAAAAATAAATTCTGAGAAATAACTAAATTCAGAAATGTTTCTTTCAGTTTTGCAAGTTTAGAAAAATTGCTCATTACTTATATCTGATATACAATCTTTTTGGAATAAAAACAATTTAAAGTTTTGAAAATTTTAGTTTTAAGAAAATTTCCAGATAAAAAATACTACTGATCATAAATTTTATTTAAGATAATCGAATGAAAAACAGAAGTCTGCAAATCATTGCTAATAAAGTAGAAACACAGTGAGACAAATCGAACATTACTGCTTATTTAAAAAAAAAAAGGCTATTATCAAATTATAATAAAAATAAAAGAAACTGCGAATAGAACACAACAAATAATTTGTATTATTATGCTTAATTAGTAAATCAAGAATGTGCTTGATGTTAAAACGTACGAGGAAAAACATTTAGCTGAAACCACGAATATTCTTGAACGAAATTATGAAATACTAATGAATTAAACATTATAGAAAATTGACTTTTTAAACAAAAACAAAAAAAAAAAGTCTTTCTTACAACTTTTCAAACTACAAAAGTCTTTCCTGTAAAAATTGCTGGAATGTCCTATTTTAAGAAGAAGGGTAAAAATTTTTAAAATGCTATTTAGCTGAAAATTTAACCCTTCTTTTTGAAGAAGTATATATATATTATCTGGATAATCGTTGTTTTTAACATTCCATATATACTTTGAACCAAACCAAGCCATCAAAATGTGTTTCCATGTAAAGAAATAAAAATATTTAGACTTGACAAAAGATGCTGTCGAAGCTAAAATCTCATAAAATATTATAATTAATAGAAAATTCCTAACTCATCACTAAAAACACCTATAACCTTTGATCTTTCAGTACATAACAAAAGAAAATCGAATATGTTTTCAAATAATCCATAAACAATTATTTAATTGAAGATTTAACGCTTCTTTCTGCATAAATTTATAACTTATCTGGCTAACTGAAAATAACCCTCAAATTAAACGGCTCAAAATTGAAAATGATCAATTGTTTATATTTAAATTTCTTCATAGATTATTACCATACTTACTCTTCCTACCCGGCAAATTAATTAAGTCTTTTACTACTCAATTACAAGATCAGAAGTTAAGGATCTTCAAAGTCGAGGCAACTAAGATAAATCTTGAAAGGATTTAGATTTAAGATTCAATAAAACCTTCTCCTTTTCCTCAAAATAAGACATTCCAATAATTTTTCCAGAAAAACCATTTTGTACTTTCTTAGCATTTTAAGCTTTCGTTAATCAATAAGTATTATTTAGAATAAATTTTGACTGTGAGTAAGTATAGGCTAAAGTACTTAAAACATATTAATTACATGAATAAAAGGTGGTAAATTAAAAATTACTATAGAGAATTTAGGTGATGTAAATTAATGTAAAAAATGGTTATTGTTATTTAAAGTGTATGAAATATTATGTTTATATAATACAAACATCAATTACACAATTCTAAAATAATGCTTTTTAATGTTTATTTAAGATTTCAGTAAATATCAAAAGTACAAATGTCAAAAGTTTTCTTTTAATAATGTAATTACGTAATGTAATAATTTAAGTTTCTTTTAATAATGATACTAGTTTCCTTCGATTTCTTTGTTGTCAATCATTAAATAATATATTAAAATATGATTGAGATATGATTCTGGAAATAGTTTAAATGAAATAGTTTAACTGATTAAAATATTGAAAATAAGTTTAAGTAAATATAGAAAAATTAGCGATATCCTCTTGTACTCTAATTAAAAAACGAGGTAAATTATTATAATTCCTATTCTACTCAATAAAAACATAACGTCAGAAGCATTTTTAAATGAGATACGAACAAAATAAACCCGTGTTCTTTATATTTTATCACTTCATTTTATCATGTGACCTAAGTAAAAAAAAAAGCAGCTTGATTTTAACTACTATTTTACTTTCGAACCAAAGAAAAATGAAATAAACACACTTAACGATTATTTATCATATTTAACATCTCTCTCCTTCTCTCTGTATTTATATATACATATGATTGTTATTAGCCTTGCAAAGCTTCATCTCCAGCACTAATCGCGTGATATCTTCACTTTTAAAATCGATTAAGCTGCTTTATTTTATATATCCCAAGTAAAAACAATTTTGCATATTTCCTTATACTGATGTAATGATTTCTTACAGGCCTATCTATATATCTATATATATATATATATATATATATGCATGTATACATACATCTATATCTGTCTATGTATAGATTATATACACGTATATGTATGCATTACTTATTAGTTAGCTAAAATGTGTTATAAAAGATATTAAACGATATTGTCAGTTGTAGAATTATAAGAAAATAATTTTTAAATTTCTTTAAACAATTTGGTTTAAATTTGTATATTTTATACATTTTTAAGTTAGTTTTTAAGACTAGTAACATTTTCGTTAAGATATAAAATTTAATCTCTACGACAAGTCAAATAGTGCTTCCGTATTAAAATTACAATTATTTCTTTACTGTAAATTCTTTTATTTGTTTCTTGTTTTCTACAAAAACACGATTTTGTCTAGGTTCAGTCATTGTCTTTTTTTAGTGCATAATGAACTAGAAAACAATTTCATCACCACTACACAAAAACGACCATTTCGTCACCGTCACATAACAATTTCATCACCACTATTAGAAATAATATATGTCCATAGTAAAAACAACCTTTATTTCCATGCATCGGTTCAAATAATTTTCAGTTATTTTCTAGTACATAATATACTAGAAAACAATTTCATCACCACTACACAAAATGACCATTTTATCACCATCACACAACAATTTCATCACCACTATTAGAAATAATATATGTCCGCGGTAAAAATGGCTTTTATTTCCATGCATCGCTTCAAATAATTTTCAGTGCATTAATTTCCAGTCATTTTCTAGAATATAATATACTAGAAAACAATTTCATCACCACTACACAAAATGACCATTTTATCACCATCACACAACAATTTCATCATCTCTATTAGAAATAATATATGTCCATGGTAATAATAACTTTTATTTCCATGCATTGGATCAAATAATTTTCTTGCATGAGGCGTCATATAAATAAATAAATCTGTTGTAGACTTTCCCTCTTCGCAATAAAGCTTCGTGCAAATGAGTTTGTTGCTTATTAAGTGTTCCATCATCCTATCATATTGTTGTGCGGTCAGTGCAATCTTCTGCTTGTTCATGGGTGTGTTCTATTTCCTCGTCCAAATAACAAAGATTCGAGACAAGGGATCCTTTTGGATAAATAACGACCACCCTCTGTCATTTATTAAGCGCTTATGTTGTATTATTACCAGGAAATACGCCAACTTAGGTCTGCTTATTATGTGAGGAAATCGATCCAGTCCTTTGTAACTCTATGGTTAGCGTAATTATTGAACTCGAGGACCATTTCCTGGATCGAAGGGTTATAGTAATTGGCGACTTTTAAAATTACTAAAGGAAATGCAGTTAAGTTTTTAACTTATTTGTAATTCAGTTTTTCAGATGTGTGTTTTTTAATTACTTGCATCTTGTATAGGAAATAGAATTTCATTTACAACCACTATGATACGTATAAATTATATTTAAATGAAATCTTCACTATGAAATAAAATTTACATAATTAAATTTAATCTTCCCTATGAAATAGATTTTGTGTAATTAAATTAAATCTCCCCTATAAAAGAGAATTTATATAATTGCATGAAAACTCCACTATGAAATAGAATTTATATAATTAAAATTATAATTATTTGCTCTAAGAAATTTGAAAACCTGCTTTAACGTTAGTTAAAATGAAATGTAAATTTCGGCCTCATTCCAGTGCTATTCAACAAAAATTTAAATTAACAATTATTTTTGGTATAATTGTTTACCAGTGTATTTAATTATAAATGATTTTTTAAGTCGCTGACTCTTAAAGAAATCGCCAAAAGAAAATTATGATATGGTGTTTGTTTTAATGTATCAAAATTTAAAATCAAAAATCCGAAATTAAAACTGAAAAGCATGTTAAAAATTTTGTATTTTTCTCTTACATATTCAATATTATATTATTTTAAAATGCGTCTTTTAGTTTTTGTCGTCTATATTATCATTTTATTTAAAATCTTCTCTTGTATAATCTTTCCTCAGATAGTAAAGAAGTCTTAAAACTGAGTTCCGTATTAAAAATATAAAGTTATACAAACTCTAAAATATTATCAAAAATTTATTTAAAGTAACACATGTTGCTTCTAAATGGTCAGTCAAAACATTCTTAATTAGTACAGAAAGTCACATAAAAATAGGATTTGAAACTTTATAATGTCTTAAGATTATTTATTTTTAATTTTACTGTTATATTTATTTTTAAATGTCAAATAAAGAAGTACATTTTTAATGAATATCAGTTTATAATTTTCATGCTAGCATGCTATTAAGGATATAATAAAAATATTTAACAATCTTAAAATTTCATAACATATTGGCCAAAAAAATCTTGACTTTGAAATATTATTAAGGGAACGATGATCATGAATTAGTTGTAAAATTGTAAGGATTAAAAAAATAGTTGTTTGTTGGAATGAATATTTTTAAATAAACAAATTTTCCATTCTGACGAAAAAGCTTATTGAAATTACTCCCTAAATAGATAATTAAAAAGGTCAATATTTGCAGTTTAAATTTTATTTTCTGCTGAAACCCAGAAATGCATTCAGTATTAAAAACCTTATTATGACATGATTTTCCCAATTTTTAAATTTGTGTAAATTCATTAGTAACAGATTTACTCGAATAATTTATTTAACTTTTAGCAGTAACACTTGAACATACAAATTCATTGAATAGCTTAAGACAAGCACACACAACACCTACACATGAAGTTAAGCAAAAACAGCATGTAAAATCAGAATGCGAAAGTAAAAAAAAAAAAAAAAAAAATGTCAAAAGTCAACACAAGTCAGCCAGTCCAGAGATTTTGAAGTTTCTCTCTTGCCCGTCAGTATCTATCATATAAATGTCCAAACACCTCAGGGCATTCTTTAAGATGCGATGCATCCATAACAATGTCTCTCCACATAATACACAATTAGGGGACGGAAAGACGTTAAATCTAAATTAATGTCCTGCTAGGCAATCATGCCCAGTTTCCAACTGAAAAGCTGAAACAGCATGTCGTCTGGGGGCAGCTAGCAAGCCATCTAGGGGAACCTTTAAAAGAGATTCCCTCCAACAATGTGATTAAAAATAAAGTAACAACACTCAAATAAAGTAGTAATAACACTAAAAAGAGTACTTATGTTAGTTTACTGATGAAACCAAGAAATAATTCATAAGTATCAAACCTTATAAGATCTCGTAAACTAGAGTCCATGATGTGTTACAAAAAACAATAATGGATTTATTTTCTTTTATGTTCTAAAGAAAATTTAACACTTTTTATATAGGAGTACTTCTTTTTTATAAGTAATCTTGTCTTTAATTTATGGTTCTCAAAAATTAAAAATTATTTTGAAAGAATAATTTTAAAAATTGATGTTATAATTAAACTAATCAGGCTAATAAATTTATTGCATTATTATTATATAATTTATAGTACTATTATAAATGTTTTCTATAGTTCTAAATAAATAGGGTAATATATTTTATAACACACACAAAAAATGTCCCATTATCATAGAATTGTAAGCAAAATAACAAACAATCTAAAAGTAACCCTCAACATTAAAAAAAAAAAAAAAAAATGACCTCACAAAAACAGTTTTCAAAGTTTACAGTTTTTAAGTTCTAAAAAAGATTTAACACTGTTTATGTAGGAATACTTCTGTTTATGAGTAATCCTGTCTTTAATTTAACGTTTACAAAAAATAAAAGTTTTGAAAGAATAATTTATAAAAAATTGATGTTATAATTAAATCAATCAGGCTCACAAATTTATAGTCTTATTATTATTTTATGTATAGCACTTTTGTAAATATTTTCTATAGTTCTAAATAAAAGAAGGTAATATATTCGTAACACACACGAAAAGGGTCCCATTATTATAGAATTGTAAGCAAAATAACAAACAGTCTAAAAATAACCCTCAAAATTAAAAATAAAATGGTGTCACAAAAACAATTCTCAAAGTATATCCTGATTCAAAATTTCCCTACAAAATAAATAACATAATCTGTTTATAAATTTCAAACCCGGAGCCAAAAAAGAAAGAGACAACTGCACTTGACTCAAAACAGTATCAGCCGAGAAGTCCCACATCTTCCTGAAGCCCTTTTCTCTTTCAATATTTGATGGGGAGAGAGAGACATATTACTCTCGCTTAAAAAGAGGGCCCTCAGAGGGAGAGATACACGTGCACACAGGGGTTCATAATTAGATCCCTCGAGGCCACAATCTCACTTGACGTGGGAGATGAAGGCAGACTTTTTCACTATAACTCACGATGAAGTATTTTCACTAACTCACGATGAAGTGCAGTTTTTTTTTTTTCTTTCATAAGTTAATATTTTGTTGATGCTTGGTAATTAGTTGCACTGCGCTCGAGAAGATCTGCCTGCATTAGTTGTCTCTGGTGGGTTTGGGGCTTCAAATTTTACTATCTGCATTCAAGTTACATTTCTGGATAATGATTCGGAGGTTGCTTTGTAATGAATGTTTGGGTTTTTCTTTTGTAGGAAGTATATATGGCAACATTTTTGCTTTTCTTTCATAAGTTAATATTTTGTTGATGCAATTTTTGATTGTTAATTAGTTGTTGTTGGGCGTTTATCATCTCTAGAATTTAGTAAAGTGGCAGCAATGACTGCCACGCACATCTAGATGTTAGGAACATGATAGTAAAGTTCATCATGGTAGAGAAGTATGGCAATGCCCAGGTAACAAAAATAAAAGAGGAAAAATAAAAGAGTATTAAAAGTAATTATTATAAATATTATTATTATTATTTTACTTTTATTATATATTTATATAAAGTTTTAATAAAGGAATTTTGAAGTAATTTTACAATTAGTTAGAGAAAGAAGTCAAAATCATTGTTTAGAGAGAACTCACTAAAATTGAATTATTTCAGTAGAATATTAAGTGAAGTTCTGGGTCTTTTGTAATTTTTTGTATTTTGAATATATATAATCGGGAAAAATTTGTTGCAAGTTTGTGAATAAAAGTTTTAATAGTAATGTAATTTGTAATAAATATTTGAGTTTTTCTTTTGTAGGAAACATATATGGCAACTTATTTGGCTTTTCTTTCATGAGTTAATATTTTGTTGATGCAATTTTTGATTGCTTAATATGTTAAGTAATTAGTTGTTGTTGGGCGTTTATCGAATTTCTTTGGCAGCGTCGGTTGCCATACATCTCTAGATAAAGATTAGGAAAATGGTAGTAAAGTTCATCATGGTAGAGAAATATGGCAAGGCTCAAATAACAAAAATAAAAAAAGGAAAATAAAAAGAGTATTTACTAATTATTTATAAGTACTTTTTAAAAAAGTAATTATTATAAATATTATTATTTTATATATTTATAGTGAAGTTCTGGGTCTTTTGTGATTTTTTTGGATTTTGAAAATAATAGCCGGGAAGTCTTTTTAGAAGTTTATTTAGATAATTAGAGATATTACTACAAAAATTTGTTGTAAGTTTGTGAGTAAAAGTTGTGATAGTAATGTAATTTGTAATAAATATTTGGGTTTGTGTAGGAAACATATATGGAAACTCTTTTGCTTTTCTTTCATGAGTTAATATGTTGTTGATGCAATTTTTGATTGCTTGATATGTTAAGTAATTAGTTCTTGTTGGGCGTTTATCGAATTTCTTTGGCAGCGTCAGTTGCCATGCATCTGTATCTAGATGTCAGGAAAATGGGAGTAAAGTTCATTATGGTGGAGAAATATGGCAGTGCTCAGATAACAAAAAATGAAAATGGAGAAATAAAAAGAGTATTTAAAGTAATTATTATAAATATTATTACTATTATTTTATTTTATTTTATACGCATATAAAGTTTTGATGACGGTATTTTAAAGTAATTGTTCAAATAGTTACAGAAAAAAAAATCAAAATCAATTTTTAATGAGAACTCAATACAATTGAATTACTTCAGCAGAATATTAAAGTGAACTTCTGGGTTCTTTTTCGATTGTTTGGATTTTGAAAATAATAATCGGGAAGTCTTTAAGTTTATTTGGATTATTAGAGATATTACTAAAAAATTTGTTGCAAGTTTGTGAATGAAAGTTGTAATAGTAATGTAATTTGCAATAAATATTTGCTTTTTCTTTTGTAGGAAACATATATGGCAACAATTTTGCTTTTCTTTCATGAGTTAATATTTTGTTGATGCAATTTGTGATTGCTTAATATGTTAAATAATTAGTTCTTGTTGGGTGTTTGTCAATTTCTTTGGCAGCAATAATAGCTTCCATGCAAGCCTATCTAGAGGTTAGGAACATGGTAGTAAATTTCATCTTGATAGAGAAATATGGCAATTCTCAGATAACAAAAATTAAAAAGGAAAATAAAAAGAGTATTTACTAATTATTTATAAATACTTTTTATTAAAAGTAATTATTATAAATATTATTATTTTCTTATTTTATATATTTATAGTGAAGTTCTGGGACTTTTGTGATTTTTTGGATTTTGAATATCATAGTCGGAAAATCTTTTTAGAAGTTCATTTGGATTATTAGAAATATTACTATAAAATTTGTTACAAGTTTGTGAATAAAAATTTTAATAGTTATGTAATTTGTAAAACATATTTGGGTTTTTCTTTTGTAGGAAACATATATGGCAACTTTTTGCTTTTCTTTCATAAATTAATATTTTGCTGATGCAATTTTTGATTACTTAATATGTTAAGTAATTAGTTCTTGTTGGGCGTTGACCGAATTTCCACGCACCTCTATTGAGATGTTAGGAACATGGTAGTAATGTTCATTATGGCACAGAAATATGGCAATGTTCATAAATAAAAATAAAAAGGAGAAATAAAAAGAGTATTTAAAGTAATTATTATAAATATTATTATTAATATTTTCTTCATATATATATATATATATGTATATATATATACAGAGAGAGAGAGAGAAAGAAAGTTTTGATGAATGAGTTTTTAAAGTAATTGTACCAATATTTAAAGAAAAAGTCAAGATCAATGTTTAGAGAGAAATCACTAAAATTGAATTACTTGAGCAGAATATTAAGTGAAGTTCTGGGTCTTTTGTTATTTTTGGTTTTTGAATATTATAATCGAAATTCTTTTTTTTAAATTGTTTTTTTTTTTTTTTTGTATTAATAGATATACTACTACAAAAATTTGCTGTAAGTTTGAGAATTAAAGCAATGTAATGTAATTTTTAAATAGAAAATGTAACAGCAATTTAATTTGTAATGTAGAAAATTATTTTTATTTTATAAGTCTTTCTCAAAATATTATTACTTACAAAAATATTTATAAAAAATATTAATGTACTCTTTTTTTTTTTATTTACAAAAAGTCTTTCTCTATATAAGACTTTTGTTGATTCATTCCCTAATAAAATTTATTTGAGATAAATATTTAGAAAAGTAATGAATTGATTTGGTAACATTTATATTTTTAAGAATTAAAAAATTCAGAATTACTATTATCAGTCTATTAAAAAATTCAGATTCAAATATTGTTGTATTCTCCAAATTTTTATTATAGTAAAATCGATGCGTTGAAATCTGTGTCTTAAATTTTAATCTAAAACTGAAATTTTTAGCTTAAATTTAATTTCATTAAGTTCTTACTCGTTCTAGATTAAACTGAAACTTAAGTTCATTAAGCTGAAACAGTACAGCATTCTTTAAGATTTACTTGAATTTGAACAAAATAAAGACGTTAGTGTTGATTTAATCGTTTAACCTGTTTTTAAAAATTTAAATAGAAAAAAATCTCATTTTTCTGTTACAGATTAAATCTATTAATAAATAAAAGCCGAATATCATATATTATATTTTCACACTTATTGTATCTATTTGCTTACAACATTTTAATTATCTTCAAAGTTTGAGCAAAACTAATATGTCTGTTAAAAACTAAATTTTACTTTTTAAATTTTAGATGAAATCAGAAATTCTTATAGTTTGTCCTTCAGAAAAGTAGAATAAGACGAAATAACCAGAATCTTTGTTCAAAGGTTTTTTAAAAAAGGCAATTTTTTTTTTTTAAATTTTTTATTTTATAAGCAATTTTTTAATTTTATAAGCAATTTTTTACTTTTTTTTATAAGCATTTTATTATTTTTTTTATTTTATAAACAATTTTTTTTTAATTTTTTTTTGCAATTTTTTATTTTTTAAATTTTTTTGAAATTTTTTTTTATAAGCAATTTTTTTTTAAAAAAAGTAATTTTTATAAGCAATTTAAAAAAGTAATTTTTATAAGCAATTTTAAATGTTATTTGATAAACATTACAATAAGTAAAAAAAAAATTCAATTCTTCTGACGTAAAAGGGTTTATTCGTAGTGGTTTTTTATTGTTATTCCAACAGATGTGAACTGAGCTGTTTATAATTCGACCCTAACCTTTTCGTTTCTAAGAACTGTAAAAAGCATCAGGATTGTAGCAACCTGTTCTTAAAAAGCGTTATAAGACTTGGTTTGAAAGATTCAAGGGAACTAGTCGATTACTAACTATATTTGTCATGCTTAATACTTTCTTTGAACCTCGATTGAGAAGGAAATCTTAATATGCTAAGAGGCTATTTTCTTGTATATCCACTACTTAAAAACAAATGAAAACAAGTATATTGTTTTTCAACATTTTTATTTGGCCTTCTTATAAACAAGTTGAATTTATTAGTGCCTATGAAAAAAAGCGTATCGTAAAAATTTGGATTTTCTAACTTTTAATAAGTATTTATGATTAATTAATCTATTCCTAAAATTTTTTAATAAAAGATTCAACTATAAAGATCCGTTAAGGGAAAAGGTTTCCGACTTGGAAATACATTACATATTTGGATGCAACATTATTTTTATATATTACATACATACTTGGATACAACATTATTTTTATATATTACACACATACTTGGATGCAACATCCTTTTTATAGCAAAATGTAAAAAAATTGGACGTTTTGCTGTAAAAATAATAATATAACTAATACTTTTAATTTTTTAATATAATTTAATTAGCCATTATTTGAACCCCTTTGGTTGAATGTCATTAAAATAGACCTTGAAAACAAAACAGGAAACTCTTAATTTTGTTTGTGTAGAAGTGCTTGTTTCATTCAATTATCAATTCTTGAATTAAATAAATTTAAACATCCTACACTTCACTAATGATTACTATAAATAACAATTATTTCAGAAGTTGTCTTTGTTTGGCTCCGTACGAATTAAATAATTTGTACTTCAAGTCAAATACTACTCCTAAACTCCTCGTTACTGAAAGGAAGTGTAAGAAATTTTGAACACAAAACAATTTTCAATAAATTCTGATATTTTATTATTATAAAATATAATGTAAGAGATGCTAGGATCTTAAATAAAAAAAAAAAAATTATTATTTCATCCTTTTTCTATCCCATTAAATGGGAAAACGAATGTAATTCAAGTTCTATTGAAAACCCGCGAAAGTAGTAGTATTTTCTACATAGTATTTGGATAATTTTTTGTTTTTGTTCAGTTAAATATTTATGAACAACTGAACATAATTTTCACTTCAGAAATCGAATTTTATTATTTTAAATTCAACAATAGTATAAATATAAACCGAATTGGACTGTAAAATATGTATATATTCGAAATTTGAAAGTTATAAACATAAGTTTGATGGTAATATATAATAATTATATCTTAATTATTAATCGATTATATCCCTATTATTAACTCATATAAGAAATGATCTACTAGGAAAAAAAATTTTCCTACTTAACTAAACTAATGTACGTTAAAATCCCCAAATATTCCAATTTTTTTTCATAAAAATGTTTTCATACAATTGTTAAGTAGAGTGCATTGAATAAAACTATTCAATAAAAAACAATCGTAGCTTGTATAATTTCTGATAAATCTGAACAAAGTAGACAAAAAAAAAAAAAAAAAAAAAGACAACAATTGAACCATATAAGACTTTAAAAGGTTTTTCCAGCAAAAACACTTAAACACTTTCCTATTCACTAACAAAATAACAACATTTTATTCTCTTATGTTTCCTAAAACAATTTTAAAAAATGCCCACGCACAAAAATAGAAAGCACGAAACAAAACTGGTGTGTTTATATACTTACTAATACGTTTAAATTCTTGCTGTTATATTCAATAAATGTACAAAATTGCTTTTAAACAGAATCCCTCAATCAAAAATATTCAATTCCCTTTCTGAAAACAACAATCCTTTCCTTAACGAATCTTTTAAAAAAAAAAACCCTAAATGGCCCCCGCCTCTTTAGTAAATAGTCCCTAAAATAATAAAATCCTTCATTAGCCTTTTACCTTCTAGCCACCCACCATCTCCACCAAAGTAATCCAACGTTGGTTACACATCTGACACCATACTGTGATCCGATCGATACCATTAAATTACCCCAATCCGATCGTGACGATGAAATACCCTTTCGTAGGCTATAACCCGAGTAGGGAATTCCAAGTCTCTGATGGGGATGGGCTGTCCTGAGTTCAAACACCCCAGGATTTTCCCCTCGCGATTTCCGCCGCTGCCGTCATCCCTTCCGCCTAGGCCAAGACACGCACAGGTGCTTCAAGATCCCCGGAGAGCAATGGCAATGGCATTTATCTCCTGGTTTTTACGCCTCCTTTAGGGATTCGATTCGTGCCATTTTATTGAATTCCTTTTATAGGAAAAGAGCTTTTAAGAGGGATTTATTTGGTGATAGCTATTTCTGAAACATTAGAAATGTACATAACATTTTTTTTTTCCCAACCCACGGCAATTTTCTTACTACATGACATAAGTACACCATGAAATTTACAAAAGTGGTATTTACCATTATTTACCATTAGATACAAAATTCCAAACAATTTGAGATGGAAAATAAAAAAATAAAAATAAAAACAATAAAAATGTAATCAGCTGGATCAATAAAAAAGGTTACCATAAAATTTATAATTCAATGTAAGAAAAATCTTAAAAAATAGAACGAAGTTTATGGAAGTGTATATTAAAAATATCTTCTGATGAGGATACTATGATTATTAATATGATTATTAGATAATTGTGTTATCTAATAATCATCAATTAATTTTTTTAGCCATCAGTAATTTCGTGTACATCTCATAAGTATACCATGAAATTTTCAAAAGTGGTATTTACAAAAGTATTAGATACAAAATCCAAAGCAATTTGAGATGTAAAGTAAAAAAAAACAAACAATAAAAATGTAATCAGCTAGATCAATATAAAGATCTTTTAAATGGAAGTTCTTTTTTTTTTTGAGTTTATCAATTTTTCTAGATTTTAAAAAAAAGTGTGAATATTTTTCGAAATCCTGTTTTTATTTTGTATAAGTTGATATATATACTTTTGCTTATCATGTAGAAAGTATAGCTAGAAGCTATGGTTGAAATATTTATTCCCCAATGTTTACTCAGCCCTATTTTCATTTCTAAGATATTTATTAATGCTTTTATAATTCGCAAAACTTTTTAAAAGAGAAGAATGAGAATAAGATTCTTCATGGTAATGTATTAATTTGATCTCCTTTACAAATTACTATGAAAATTAAATTTTATATTCACGAAATAATTTTCCTGAAATAAATATATTTATTTTAAACTTTCTCTTATATACATTTATTGTTACAATGATGAAGATTTTAGACATTTTATATCATTAATTTGTTCCAATCAATTGAAGAAAAAAAAAAAACGATTTTTTTATTTCATAGTTAAACGCATCTCAAGTTACAGATTTCTATTTTTTATTATTATTAGAATAAGGTAATAAAATGTCGTTATCTTTCTGATTTTTTTTCCCATCGTTTTTAAAATATCTTAAAAGCTCACCGATTTTTTTTAACAATATTTTCTCAACAATACTTTTAAAAAAAATCTGTAAAAAAGTTATCAAAACATTTTGTCAAAGTATTAATATTATATGTAACATTGACTTTAATAATTTTGGAAGCTATTGAAAACATTTTTTCTCCCTTCTAGAATAAAATAGAACTTAAAATTGTAATCTTGCTGAATATTATTTTGCCTATTATTGCCAGCATTTATATAATAATAATTATTTTCAATTCTTTTCCAAATAAAGAGGGGCCATTGAAGATGGTTTGAATATCAAAAGTAATTACATCTTATGTTTAAGAATTAAATAAATCACTGCCAAAGATATAAACTGCTAAAACAACGCTTTAATCTTTTATGCTTATTATTTCAGATCAATTCTTAAGTAGTTTATCTTTTACTCTTGAATACTTATGCTAATTTAGAATGTTTTATTCATTGTGTATCCTATCAGTGAGAAAAGATAATTTTCGTTTGATAAAGGCAACCAGCGTTTGAAAATTTTGAGCAACGATAAAAAAAAAAATTCAATTTCTTAATTAAAATTTATTTCAGATCTTTTAAAAGTAATTAATTTTTAGAATTTTTCCTTTTATTTAAAATAAATCATCCATTTAAATCTAAGTATACGATTAGGTTTCATTCAACTACAGTAAAAATAATTATTTAGAATTATTTTTTCTTTTAAATAGAAAAAAATCTAAAGATAGTTAATTAAAGATAACAAATATTTCGAACTTTTTGAAAAAATAAAAAAATATTTAAAAAACAGAAAAAAAGGCTTAATGGTTACAATCATTTTCATATCTATCACTTATGATTACAATAATTTTCATATCTATCACTAATGATTACAATCATTTTCATATCTATCAATAATGATTACAATCATTTTCATATCTATCACTTATTAAAATCATTTCCATATCTATCACTAATGATTGCAAGCATTTTCAAATCTATCACTTATGATTATAAGCATTTTCATATCTATCATTAATGATTGCAATCATTTTTATATCTATCAATAATGATTACAATCATTTTCATACCTACCACAAATGATTGATTTTAGAATTTAATCTATCGTAATTAACCTTTTACAAGTGTTTCGAGATAAATGTCTGTATCTGAAGAAAATAACCAATTCCATGAGCGCGCTTTAATGAATATTAACACACCAAAATATACAAATTCTTGAAAAAAAATGGGAAAAGATGAAACTTGTCTGATAAAAACAACAAATGATTCTAACCTTTTGAAAAATTATTTAAAAAAACTGAGAAAAAGGCTAAATGATTACAATCATTTTCATATCAATCACTAATGCTTGCAATCATTTTTATATCTATCAATAATGATTACAATCATTTTCATATCTATCAATAATGATTACAATCATTTTCACATCTATCACAAATGATTGATTTTAGAATTAAATCTATCGCATTTAACCTTTTACAAGTGTTATGCGATAAATGTCTGTATTTGAAGAAAATAACTAGTTCCATAAGTACGCTTTAATGTATATCTTACACATCAAAATATACAGATCATTGAAAACAAATAATGAAAGATAAAACTTGTCTGATAGACAGAAAATGATTTTAACTTTTGAAAAATTATTGAGAAAAAAGACTAACTGATTACAATCATTTTATCATATCTATCACTAATGATTACAATCATTCTCATATCTATATCTAATGATTACAATCATTCTCATATCTATCACAAATAGTTGATTTTAGAATTTAATCTATCGTATTTAACCATTTATAAGTGATTCGAGATAAATGTCTGTATCTGAAGAAATTAGCCAATTCCATGAGTACCTGTTAATGTAAGTATACCATATACTTTAAAATATACAAATTCTTGTAGAAAAAATAGGAAAAAGATAAAACTTGTGTGATAAAAATAACAAATGATTTTAACTTTCTTAAAAATTGAGTAAAAAGGGTTCATAGTACGTACTTCAAAGAAAGATTAAAAATTAAAATTTACTTCAAAAATTTTATTGTTAAATGCTTTTAGAATATGATCCGAAGAAAATAACCATTCTGCGAGTATGCATCTTCCACTCCCAAACATTCAAATTCTCGGATCACAGTCTATCCATCATCGAAACCCAATCGATTACAATCATTTTCATATTTATCACTAATGATTACAATCATTTTCATATCTATCACAAATGATTGATTTTTAGAATTTAATCTATCGTCCTTTTACAAGTGTTATGAGAAAAATGTCTGTATCTGAAGAAAATAACCAATTAATTCCATGAGCACACGAGCATGTATATCTATCTATACGAGCATGTAACCCATGAGCATGTATATCTTACACACTAAAATGTACAAATTTTTGAATTCTTGAAGAAAAAAATAGGAAACGATAAAACTTGTCTGATAAAGACAGAAAAGGATTCTAACTTACAGAAAAATGATTTAAAAAATTGAATAAATAGGTTTCATAGTGCGTATGCTTCAAAAAAAAGATTAATAATTGAAATTTACTCTAAAAATTTTATTGATAAATGCTTTTAGAATATGATCCGAAGAAAATAATCCTTCTGCAGTATGCATCTTCCACTCCCCAACATTCAAATTCTCGGATCACAGTCTATCCATCATCGAAATCTACTTCCCATCGCCCGATTTAGAATCTCCCGTGTAGCATTCTCAACTTTCGTTCTAGAGAAATTGATTTGTGTTCAATTTATTCCATGGATTGTGGGTGGAGGGGGAGTGTATTGCAAAGGCCAACCCTGCAGCGTAAATCCTGATTGTGACAAGCACGAGGGTGGGGTGGAACGAGCCCCACGAGACAAATATATACCACAGAGGCTCATCCTTATCTTCTTACAGAACGCACGCTTTTAGCTGATCGATAGTAACAGCGCTAAACTGCATTCTATCCACCTGGAATGGCAGGGGGATGGGAATGAAACAGCCTGAATGCTTGCAAGGCTAGCTTCAAATGAGCTGAACTTTTTCTGCCCTTTAATTGAACTCGAGTGAGCATCGCAAATTAAAGTATACGCTCGTTTTGCAGTAAGCTATCTAATTATGTGTCGAAACGATAAAATGAGGGGGTAATTTTGCCAGGGAGGTGTTGTTTCGGGAAGGCTGGAGCAAAATATAACAACTTTGTTGAGTGCGATCTTCCGACGAACTTGTTTTGGAGGTAGTGGCGTATGATAGGTTAGCGGGTAAATGAGCATAAAATATAAGATATTTAATTAAAAAGTAGGCATAGTTGAATGGGGGACGAATATATGCATGAATTTTCTCAAATGAAAAGTTTAAGGATCAAGTTATTGCATAGTATTTTTGAAAATATATCAAGAATTCAATTGCTCACATAATCTTAAATGGTGCAAATTCTTTAATTTATGATTAATTTGCGATAAAACATTAAACTAGGAGAGACATTTTATTATTTAAATCATACATAAATATGTATTATCATTCTGATATACTGCAGATAAGTATATTACCTCTGATGCATTATTCGTTGCTGTGAAGTTTTCTTTCATACAACATTTTATTAGTTTTCATTTATAGAACAATTGATTTTTTAAAAAAATTATGCAACGTTTCATTATTTTAGGGGTATTCTAAATTAAAAAAAAATTTTACTTAATTTTTTTATTTATTATGTAATTTTACAATCATCACTTTATCAGTTTGGTTCTTATGATATCAGTGTATTGTTATGTAATTATAATCCGATTTCTATAAGTCTGTAACTTTTATTTAGAAATACATTTTTATTAAAGAGTTATTGTAAAAAATAAAAGGATTAAATTAATACATTATTATTATATATTTCTGGTGTCATTTCTCTTAATTTATTAACAAAACATTTTTCTATAAAGTTGCCCTATTTTTTAATTTCATTTAGATAAATATATAATTTATTAATAGCTGCTCGTCAAAGAACTCTTAATCTAACAACCTTGAAAATCACTCTTTTAAACTTTCTTTATAATGTAATCTTCCTACTTTTCTTTATCACATAATTTAGGAATTAATTTGATTAGAAAAATTAAGTCTAAAATTGTTAATGTCACAACTGTACCTGCAAAATGAATTTCACTTTTTTATGTTTTCTTACAAAAATACTCTTTCGAAAATAATATAAATAAATAATAGTCAATAATTTTATAAAATATTTATTTCTGTTCTATCTAAAATATATGTATACTTTTATAAATAAAGAGAACATAATGAACATTTATTAATGTAAATTTCTAATTTTTTTTTATGTTCAGTTAGTATGGATAAAAATACAATTTTTTATGAACCATAATATTGATCTATGATTCATTCTAAGATTATTTTTCACGATCTCTAATCTTCAAGTTAGAGATCATTGCTGGTAATTTAAAAAATAACAATAGATTTTTTACAAGTTCTTTGAATCACAGAAATTGTAAATATATTATGATAATTATTTCTAAGCTACTTCCAATTTTTTTCTGTAATAAATTTTATTAAAATTACGAAAAATATTAGCTTTTTCAATGTTTTTAACCTGTTTCATTTTATTATAAGTTTTATATATTAACAAAATTATATATTTAATCCGAATAAAAAGAGAAACAGTTAAAAATTTTTTTAATTTATACAACTAAACAATTTAATATAAGCGATTAGCAATTAAACAATTAAAAATTGTACATTCTTCAAATGTTCAACATCTGAAGAATCTAAAATTTTAAAATAACAATATTGAGAACATTTTGCATTAATTAAAGTTAAATTCTCAGAATGCATCTTCTTTCATCAAAGGCATAAATTATAATTTCTGTTAAATACTGAAAATAGAGCTTTTATTGAAGTTAAAAGCTTATAAATAGGATAAAAACGTATTAGTACCAATTCGCAGAATGACTCCATAAAAATGGATACTAAGCCTTTTGCGTAGGATCTAATGCAGTTTCTGGGGAATTGGTAATTAACGTTGCTTCTTTCATCACATATGTATTTTAATTCGATATTAATGGGGTACATGTTGCTCTCAAAATATATTACTATTTCATAAAATAGTTAAAAAAATTAAATAGTAAAATAAATAGTAGGAAATATGAATAATAATAATATAAAAAAAATATAATTTTTTAAAATATGATAGTGATCTTTTTATTTAATAAAAGGACCAATTTTAATCCCCTTAGGGAGCATTAAAAATAAATAAAATCCTTAAAAACAGTTTGGAAATAAGTTATTAGGAAAATGAGAAACACGTGCACATTATTTTTTTCCAACACAAACTCCTCATCTTAAAATAAATTCAACAAAGTGGCAGTATATTTCTACGTAAAATAATCTGTTCTTTGATTGTGTCACAAATTTCGTTCTTTTCTTCAATGAATTTTACTTTTTCATTCAATCGAAAACTGTATTTGTGGCTATTATATCAAAACTCCTTTAGCGATTTCCCATATTTAACGCTTGAACATCAACAATCACAATTTGATGTTCTTGAACAGTATGAGAAGTGGCTGTCGCACCATTTGAGATCTTTCTACTGCACTTGCAGACTTGCTACTGTAACAAGTACAAACATTTAACCAATTGTTCTAAATAAAAATTCGAAAATGATATGAATCAATTCAACAATAATTTATTACAAAAATTTACCGATGATATCTTTGATAGTAATAAATGATAAGTTTTTCTTCTTTACTTTAATTAGAATAACAGAATTAAATGTAACTTTATTGAAGCAATACGGACGTCGTATTTTATCTTTTTTTTTTTATGAAACTTAAAATTTAATCCTAATTGTACCGAATTTAAACTTAACTTAAATTCTTTTATTTTTAATTTAATTTTTATTTTGCATTTTACTTTTATTTATTTTAAGTATTTTTAACTTTTGAGTACCATTTATTTGAATTTTAGAAACTTTATCTTTCATTTTTTATTTACTAACATTAAAGCAACCAATTTAAATTAAAATCTTATTTATGAATTAAGATGAAGAGGTTTAGAGGTATTTTCCCCCATTGGTACTCCGTAATCGGTACGCCAGTTGCAAGTTGCTTTAAAAATTAAGCTAAAGTTTCTTTTCTTGAATTTGAAACCAATTGCTTCATAATTACAAGTGAACTTCGAAAACGAAGCATTAAATTGAAGTAGTTGTAAATAGTATAATTAAGCAAACAGACTTGCTATTATTGCAAACAGTAACAAGTGTCTGTTTGCTTGATTATGTAACTAGTTTGTTTGCTTAATTAAGCAATTATGCAATCTTAATCTGCTTGCTACTGTTACAAACAGAACTGCAGACTTGCTACTGTAACAAGTACCGTACTCTGCCTTTATTCGACGATGAATCTCAATAGGTCTTGCATTTTCATAAATCAAAAATTTAACCAATTCTTCTAAATCAATATTAAAAAAGGGTATTAATCAATGCCACAATAATTTATTACAAAAATACTCCGATGATATCTTCTAATAGTAATAAGTGATGATATTTTTCTTTACTTTAATAATAATAACAGAATTAAGTTTAACTATATTGAAGCAATAAAAACATTGTATTTTATCTTTTTTATGACACCTTAAAACTTAAACAAAAAGTTTCTTTCCGGCATTTGAAACCAATTTCTTCATAATTAAAAAGCCAACTTCCAAAACGAAGCATTAAGTTGAAGTAGCTGGAAAAGGGTATAATTAAGCAAACAAGAGTTTATCACTTAAGTAGAGCTAAGTTGTCATTTTGGAAACTGTAGAATTAAAAATTAAGGCAATTAAAAATAATTACTAAATCGTTTGAGTTCGGAAAAGCGATTAGATGAAATTACATTTAATGAGGATTACCACCCGTTATGGCTGGTGACAATAAATAAGTTCGATAATTAGCATTTAACCTTTTAGAGGAAATCTTTATTAATCATTCTTCAATGAATTTTAAATGGATTCTATACTTAGCGATTATATAATGATTGTGACAGGAATTAATTTTAAAAGAAAGCAAGATCCAAATCTAATTTTTAGCTCGATGTGTATAAACCCCCTTATCTATCAAATAGTAAAAATTTTATATTCATGTTTAAAATAGGAAAACTGTATAACATAAAAATAAATCAAGAAGTTTTGTATATAATTAAAAGAGAAGCAATAACATTTTAAACAAAATAAAATTTTTTTCAAAAATTGTTTATTTCGTGATAACAAAGCTTTTATTGACAAAATATTAATTCAAATTTTCTTGTAAATAAGATGTTCAATTATTATTCTAATAATGGCTATTCAATTAGTATTATTCTAGTAATGGATGTTCAATTATTATTCTAATAATGTTTTTTTAATTATTATTATTCTAATAATGGACTTTCAATTATTATTCCAATAATGGAGGTTCAATTATTATTCTAATAATTGTTCAATTTTTATTCTAATAATGGACGTTCAATTATATTCATTATTATTCCAATAATGAATGTTCAATTATTATTCTAATATTGGATGTTCAATTATTATTCTAATAATGGATGTTCAATTATTATTATTCTAATAATGGATGTTCAGTTATTATTCATCAGTAATGGATTTTTGTTAATTATCTTTTCTGAAGATACAGCTTTTATCCTCTTTAAAGTCTACTTATTTAATTTACAATTTATAGTTCTTTGAGAAATGGGTAAAAGTATACGAGTTCTTCATATCTATTGTTATTATTAAGAAATAGTTTATATTATTTCTTATTTTCGTAAATTGTGAATTTATTTATATTTTTTTGTGTGTGTTTAAAATCATTAATTTGTTTAAGAATGTATCAAAAATAAAAATAAAAAATATATCTAAGATATATTGCTTTATTTAATTGGTGATATTAAAAACAAAGTTTATCTTATTATTGTGTACACTATAATCCATCATTCTTGAAACCTCCCAAGAAGTTTGAAATAATTCAATAATATTTTTAAGTGTACATAACATGACATTCAAATGCCCTTAATGTGAAGTTAAACAATGAAATATCGTAATTCAAAAATGCAGAAACATAATATATGGGACGAGTGTATATAAAGAAAAAAGGGATGCAGTCCTTGTGACATTTCTAAATAGACCACACCCAAAGCAGAATTTATGAATTTCCGTAAAAGCGTATGCTATGTCCATCTTTTTCATTTGGGTCAACCATAGATCTCATTTTTTAAAGACATTTTCTTTGTTTATATAAGCTTTTTGTGAGGAATTGCAGTTATATTGATTTAGCTCCTATGATATTACACCAAAGAATTTCCAATTTCAGACTTAGAAAAAAAAAAAAATTGTATCATTCCATTGCAGATCTAGCTTAAAAATGTTAAAAAATAGTAAATTTCCTACAAACATACTTCTACTCATTATGTAAAATTGGCTTTTAAGAATTGTTATCCAGAAATGGAAAAGTCTTTTCTATAGATATTTGGCCATTTTAAAATGGATTCTTTTCCATTAAGTGCTTTGAAAAGAAAAAAAAATTTATATTTCTGACTGTTTTTTAATAATGTTAGTTGAATGATACTTATTTACCAATTGCTATTTTAATTTCATTTAACAATTTAGTGTAATAATTATAAAATCAATGCTTTTTATCATTTTAAATTTTCTATTCGTAAATAAATAATAAAATAAATAGTTGTAAATAAAAAATAAATAGTTGTTTGTGAAAGCAAAATAATTCTTTATGTCAAGTAAAAAATAGCATTTTAAATAATTGTTTTTGAAGTCTAAAAATCTCTACATACATCTATTATTAAATAATTTTATAAAAAAAAAAATAGAGATGAAAATTATTTGCGATAAATTTTAAGTTAAATCCAGTCAAAATATTTATAACTATTTTATAATTTATTAAACTCTATAATTAGTAATCAGACATGATATATTATCAATAAAATGATTGGCTTTCAAGAATTCTTAAATGTAGTTAATATTTTTCAATTTATCTTAAAAAGTTCTTAAAGAAATATAATTCAACAAATTAAATGTAGTGCCATAATTATTTGAATAATATGATACAAATAAACTCAAAAGTAAATCAAGGGAACGCAGTAAAGAAATATTATAGATAAATATTTTAACTCCTAAAATTAAAGCGACCTTAACCCAATAAATGTAAAACATAAACTCGAAACACTTTCCCAGTTTTCTAAAAACGACGCCATTGATTCAAAAAATTGTTACTAATACTAGCACACTGCAAGCCACAGAAGCAGTTTAGTTATTAACTTTTTGTGTTACCATGGTAACTCATAATTAAGAATTTCACCTTACAGCATCAAATTTCCATTGATTTTCCCATTATTCCAAACGCGAAACATTCGTTTGTATTCATTCCTGCGACTGACTTAGGCCAAAAACTCTTTAAATATCCTTTTCTACGGCTGTTCCAACCAAAATAAAAAAAACAAAAAACGCACACGCACATGTTTATCCACCTTCAATTCTGGCGGTGTTGCTGACTCGATGGAAACTGAATCTCACTTTCGTGACTGCTTTGAGTGCACATTCTGTGAGGCCGGTCCATTTTTGACGCACCCTTTTCTGCGGTAAATGTGATGATCCTGTCATGCAAAAGGGGGGAAAGGCAGGGAAGTAGAATAACCTGCCATTTTAAGGTATGTTGTTACATAAGCAGTTACGCAGCGTAAGGATTATTTTTAGGTTAGAAAAGCATTGAAAAATAAAAGAGACATGTCTGTAATGTCCAAGCAGTGAAAGGCTACATACATAATTTTTATTCAAAAAGAAGTGCCATCGGAAATGTTATACTATCCGGTCTTCTGCATGTTTTTTTTTTTTTTTTTGTGAGGAAAAAGGTTTATTGGTGCGTGTGTTTTAAAAGAAAGAAAGATATATGTCCAACAATTATTATTTGTTTAAATAATTTTTGATCATTTAGCTAAGCTATATATATCATTTAGCTAATTTTTATATTAGAACTAAGAATTATTAATCAAAAATTTTTTTTATAACAGGAAAGAGTTTAAAATTTTTTTTGTAAAAGTATCAGCACTTTAGTATTAATTTCAAATTTGGAGGACTTAAAAATCTTAAAAATGTAGACTTGAAATTTACTACTACTAAGAAAAATATTCAGCACTTGTTATTAGGGACATCATTTTTGATCCAACAAGCTTATTACATTCCTTGAAACATATATAATATTGCATGCAGTCTTGTTATTAATTACACTTACACATATGTAGATAAAAATTAAGTTTACAAGATGAATCATAGAGATTTTATTCTCAATTTCGCTTATATTTTGGTAATTTATACTCAATTTATTGATACATTATTTTCAATAAAAAATCTGTTATTTGAAATCTGCTAGAAAACAAATCTACAAGAAATTTAGCACAAATAGAAAATAGCAGAAACTTTATTTTACTTATTCTTGCTTTATTTCAAATTTAGTTTCAAGAACTTTAGACTTTACTATATTAAAATTTGTATTTCTCTTGCTAAATATATTATTTGTTGTCATATTTATATTAGAACTAAGACTTATTAATCAAAATGTTTTATTATAACATCAAAAAGTTAAATAAATTCGCCATGGGCCAAATGTATTTTAAACTTCTATACTTTTGAGGCTAAAATGGCCAACAACATTCTAATGTGGTAACAAGAATGTGGTAATCGCGTGCATTTTTGCATTGCAATGAAAAGACAATTGTGTTTTGTACTTAAAGAATAATTATAAATCTGCATAAACCTAAGATTATATTTACATATTGTATTGCTATACATTTATTTAATAAATTTAAAGAGAATGTTTACAAAATTAATAATAGTTAATGTGTTTCTTTTTACGAGATAAATGATACTTTTAAAACTCCAATTCTTTATCAACTTTCAGTTTTATTAGATATATACTTAGCGTAAATTCACAGTCTCGTGCAAGTTAAAAATTGTTTACGAAAAAAAAAAAAAAGGTGTTTAACGTAGAGCATTCTTTATAAACATACATTCATTCGCTATAGGTCGAATGTATTATAAACTTTTATACTTTTGAGGCTAAAATGGCCAACAACATTCTAATTAACATGCAAGAATGTGGTAGTCGCGTGCATTTTTACATTGCAATGAAAAATACAATTGTATTTTTACTTAAAGAATAATTATAAATTTGTATAAACCTATATTATATTTACATATTGTATTGCTATACATTTATTTAATAAATTATATGTAATTTTACAAAATTAATGATTGTTACTAGGTTTCTTTTACGAGATAAATGACACTTTAAAGACTCCAATTCTTTAACATCTTTCAGTTTCATTAGATATTTACATCTCATAAATTCACAGTTTCGTGTAAGTTAAAAGTTGTTTGCGGGAAAAAAACCGTTTTTGACGTTGAACATTCTTTATAAACATGCATTCATTCGCTATGGGCCGAATGTATTATAAACTTCTATACTTTTGAGGCTAAAATGGCCAACAACATTCTAATTAACACGCAAGAATGTGGTAGTCGCGTGCATTTTTGCTTGTATTTGCAAAACTTTTAGATTTTTTTCCTAAATACTACTTTAGGACGGATCTATAACGGAGAAACTCCGGTGGTATGCTCACAATGAGAGTATGGCGTGCGTTATTTCATTCGCACGCGAGCAGTAGCTAAAAGGTTGACTGCTAAGATATATAAGCCTATCCATATATTTATAGATTTGTGTTCTTATTATCTCATTTTCAGATGACTGACTTGATAGAAGTGCTGATTTTGGTTAGATTTTTTTTATCTATAATACAACACCAAAACTATCATAATGAAGATTTAAGTATTTATTCTTTTACAAACAGATAAAACTTCGTACCTTTTGTTTTAATAAAAACTCAATTTTAGTAAATTTGTTCATGTAATTGTTTTAAATAAAATAGATAATAGATAATAATGGAAGACCTGTATATTACATTTGCATGATAACTTCAACAATCAACAATTACAGAAAAATACTTAAAAAAATAATTGAAAATAGCCTAATAAAAAATAAATATAAAATTTATAAATTAAATATTTTTTGGTTTTTTTTCCTTATTTTTTATAATATTAGTATAAAGAAATATGTTTAAAAAATGTAAAAAAATTTAGAATGTATGGTTGGGCATTCCGATTGTAACTGGATGTGGTTAGGTTGAAATACTGGAAGAACAGGTTGGAAAACTCACAGTTTTAT
Source organism: Caerostris extrusa (assembly GCA_021605095.1). Classification (NCBI taxonomy): domain Eukaryota; kingdom Metazoa; phylum Arthropoda; class Arachnida; order Araneae; family Araneidae; genus Caerostris; species Caerostris extrusa. The sequence goes on along the minus strand of BPLR01017151.1, from coordinate 39,182 downwards.
TTACACATGCACGAACACTACACATACATACAATATTTAGCACATTTAAAGACATATAATTATAGATTCGTGGAAAAATTCCCTTCTAAGCCGAAAACCAGATACTCAGGTACGCGTGGTGTACGCGTAATATACTTCCTCTCCGGGTAAGAGTCTGTAGACCAATTAATACACAGGATTGTTCTAAATATATTTTCTCTCGGGGTGAGAGTCTGTAATTAATTTTTCCAATTGCGCTATACTTCGTCTCGGGTGAGAGTCTCGAATCCTACTGACCATTTCTCCTGAACGCCACAGGGGCGCTATTGCAGTGCGTAGGAAGAAGCATGGTTACGACTATGATATAAGCTATGGCATTAACCAGCTATAATATAATATCAATTATCAATATCATTATTATAAGCTATAACATTAACTAACCATAAAAGAATTTTAAAATTATAAATATGATTTAATTCCTTTTTAGATCCTTTGTCTTTGTTATAAAAGAGTGATAAATTTATTAAGCATGTAAATAAATAAGAGAAGATACTTGAAATTTTGATAACAGAGTAAATAATTTTTTATATTTAATCTTAATGTTTTCTGAAAATAAATTTTTGATTTAATTTTATTAATAATTATGGTTCTTGATATAGAATAATTGCGGAAGGATAAACTGAAAATATTTTCAGTTCAATTTTGTTACCGTTTTAATTAAAACTAATCAAATTTAAAACCAGGCGTATACTATTTTGAAAAACACAATTTTAATTATTATCTAATCAAATTTGTTTATATATAAGTTTCCTCAACATGTTTTGTATTCTATGTTATTTTTTACATATATTTTTTTTTATTCTCAGAAAGGTATTTCTACTAATACTCCAGGAAAGGTTATATTGGTCTAGATAATTAATAAATACATCCGAATATCCAAAATGACTCAATTACTTGCATACCAAGAGTTCATTCAATCCATTAATTAATTTATTTCTGGTAATTATAGTAAGAAAAACATTTTTCGTTATTAATGCTTCTTTATAACTTGATTTCTTTCGGAAGTAGAATATCAGAAATCTAGCATTTCAGATGAGCATTTTCATTTATATTGCTAATTTACTTCCATTTACAAAGCAATATAATTCTTATCATATAAGTTCTCATATATAAAGATTAAATGTTCGTGATTTGTTCTTACCATACAAGAAGATTATATATTTTATACTCTAGATAATTAATAAATACATCCGAATATCCAAAAGGACTCAATTACTTGCATACCAAGAGTTCATTCAATCCATTAATTAATTTATTTCTGGTATTTATAGTAAGAAAAACATTTTTCGTTATTAGTGCTTCTTTATAACTTGATTTCTTTCGGAAGTAGAATATCAGAAATTTAGCATTTCAGATGAGCATTTTCATTTATATTGCTAATTTACTTTCCATTTACAAAGCAATATAATTCTTATCATATAAGTTCTCATATATAAAGATTAAATGTTCGTGATTTGTTCTTACCATACAAGAAGATTATATATTTTATACTCTAGATAATTAATAAATACATCCGAATATCCAAAAGGACTCAATCACTTGCATACCAAGAGTTCATTCAATCCATTAATTAATTTATTTCTGGTATTTATAGTAAGAAAAACATTTTTCGTTATTAGTGCTTCTTTATAACTTGATTTCTTTCGGAGTAGAATATCAGAAATCTAGCATTTAAGATGAGCATTTTCATTTATATTGCTAATTTACTTTCATTTACAAAGCAATATAATTCTTATCATATAAGTTCTCATATCTAAAAGATTAAATATTCGTGATTTGTTATTACCATACATGAAGATTATATATTTTATACTCTATTATATATTTCTAGTAGTTCATAGTTAATATTAATATTAATATTAAACTACATATTATATATTTCTAGTAGTACACAGTTAATATAAATATTAAACTATATGTAAAATGTTACTGAATCATTAGCAATATTGTGGTTTTCTTGATTTTCTTGTAATTATTTTTGATTTTTGATACATGCATTCATTGTTTTTTTAAAAAAAGATTATATTTATTTATCAGCGGAGTATTTTATGGAATAACAACATATGTTTTTCGCAAAAAATGTAAATTTTTAAAAATGTTATAATTTTCATGAAATATTTCAAATATTTTGATTAGTTTTAATAAATTTTTCTGAAATTTATTTCAAAATGTTTGTGGAAATACATATGGTTACGTTACTTATGTTATATAAAAGCAAGTTAACATTTGAAATTAAATGAACAATTAAAAGACACTGTGAAAGAAGTGTGTTCCTTTAACTGTGAAAGAAGATTTTGTTTTTATATATAATTATTCTAATTGTTATTTGAATGCAATGTCAAAAGGCAAACAATTTGAGAAAGTCCGTAAATTTTCAAAACTTAAAATTAAAAAAAAAAAAAACATGCTTTTGATAAATAATTTTATGTAAAATAGTATAATTTTTTTTTAATTTTCTGGTATTTTCGTATTTTGACCAAAGCAATTGGATTAATAGCATTTTTACTTGCTAAATATTTGGCAATAAAAACTCCCAAAATAATTTTTAAAAACTTATTTTCATTTTTCTGGCGTTCAAGTTACATTTGGAAAATTAAGAGTTTTTCTACTACAATTTAATCTAACTGATAATTAACGAAAATTCAAGATTGAAAACAGGAAATCTACTCGAGTTTATCATCGAAAGTGGACATTGAAAGGTTAAGTTTAAAAGCAGGCTTTATAGTTTGAAATTTAAATTTACAAAGTTTTAAAATTTTTATCTTAAACAAATATGCGTGTATGAAATCTTTTCTTTGTGTGAAAGTTGAGGTTAAATTTTTAAAGAACATATGGTCGACATTATAAATCCATTCATTCAAATTCCATAAAATTTATTGTGATGCCAGTATTATCAACCCAACCGCAAATCGTGCTCTAGTCACCTGTAGGACAAACGGTTTTCTTCTCTTCCTACTTACTACATGTTCATGAAAATTCATGATGAGTTCGTTTGTTTTCGTGATGAACTGAGTGTTCGTGTAGCTTTTTCCCTCGTGTTACGGAACCACCTGCTCTTGGGGTCTCGGAAGTCAATTACGTGCCAGAAGGTAAGCGAGTAATTCAGTAATGAGACATACTACAGTTGTGGTGAGCAGCGTTACAACTTTGCATCGTTAAAAGCTTGTATTGAATGATTATAAACGTCAAATGGCGTTTTAAGAATTTGTTTTGCGTTACAAAACTGTTTGTTAATTTTATAGGTGTGAATATGCAAGCCATGAAGATGGGTTCTATGTATTTTTATGTTCCTCTTTTTACAATTCTTGGCTCTTTGATATCTCAAGGTAAGTAATATTTTTAATTTATATGCCAATTAAAACATTGTGGGCGAATTTAAAAATAAGATTTTGTTTAGTACTGAGTGTTAAAGTTCATTCATTTGAAGGGATTTTGGCTGGATTTTATACTACTTTTCGACTTAAAGCTTATTATTTTGCAAAAGGCTGCATGAAAAACTCAAATTAAAGTATTAGAAATAATGAATTATTTTCCATTAACGAACATTCTGTAGAAAATGAATAAAAAACAAACCGCAGAAAAAATATAATATAAAAACATAACTATTAATAAACTAAACGTATTCATGTTGCCTCGTGATTGTAGTGAATTTTACTATACAATAAGTAACAATATTCGTAAAATGCAGATGGAAGTAATACATATATCTACTTTGTAAATAATTTCCACAGAAAAAAATATTTAAATCATTCTCACGTATAAACTTAAATTAATATATTCTAATAACTTGAGTTTATCTGCATTTTAGAATCAATTTTAAAAATAATGTTTAATAATTTAGCTTTAATTTTCCTAGGAAACTGTATCAAGTGTTACTTCTGCAGTTTTTCTCCATATGATAGAAACAATAGAACAGATAAATGCACAGAAGAAAATTTTCAGCATCATAATGTGTACAGCGATGAATGTAAACTAGGGTGTGAATCAGTAATCCAATATGACGCCAATGGTAAGAAACAAATTATTTATCGTGAACGTTACTCACTTTTTTTTTTTATTATTTGACTAGAATTATCAAATTTGATTAACAATACAAATATCTATTTAACATAACAAGCTTCAGGAAGTGCATTAGAAATTTGTATATAAATTCATACTAGAACTCTAAAAATATTTCCCACTAATAATTAATTAAATTGTCCCAGATTTCGGGAAAGTAGTTTAATTTTCATTGAGGTAATTTAGAAAAAAATTGTATTCATACATTTTTGCAGACGTTTTCATGATGTAAATTTCCTGTTCTTAAATTATATAGTGAATATTATTAATGAAATATTAGTCAATTGAAACTAAAACATTTTTTTTTCTAAAACTTTTTCAATTAAATGTTAATATCGTTTAATTTCGTATTTTGTTTAGTTACCTAAAGCCTAAAACTTTAAAAACAACTTTAACGTTGCTTTACAATATTTAAATGCGATTTCTTTTCTTATGAGTTGAAAATTATTAAATATATATTCAGATAAGATTAATAATAGGAGATTTCTCAGTTTTATGATTACAAATATATTAATTAAAATTACGATTACATTTTTATATCTTTTCAATATGTTGGTGGAATTTTTCGCAATATTACCAACAGATCAGATCGTTTTTAAAAATTTAAATAAATTCACCATTTTATTTGTTATCATATTATTTTTTTTTAGTAACAAATATCAAAATCTTATTTCCCTTCACAGATGAAATGGAACAATGGAAACGAAATTGTTTACAGGAAGGTCATAAACTTACCAATGATTGTGAGACTGAAAAGACTCCAGTTATGAGACTAGTGCGTTGCACATGCGATAGAGACCTCTGTAATGTTTCAGTAAAGATCCAGGCTGACATTTTGTGCATGTTTCCAGCCTTGATCACCTTGATATGGAGATGGTACTCTAAATTATAAAATTATCTCCGCAAATTAACAAGTGGTTGTTTAAATAACATTAACAATTGATTGTTTAATTAACATTAACAATTAATTGCTTTTCTTATCACCATAAAATGTTGGTGGAACTGACGCCAATCAAAAGAAGCACTGATGGAAGAAACATCAAACGTGGAAATATTAGATGAGTCTTTCGACAACATTTTCTGTAAAGAAAATGTAAAATCGCTGAGAAAGGACGAAATATTTTATAATAAAATGAAAAAATAATAAAAAGTATAGGTACCTTTTTTACAATACGGTGGCATAATATCTTAGCAAATGAACTGATATTTGTGTCGAAGTGTTGTTCTTCGTCTCTTGCAAACAAAGAACTATATGTGTATTGATGTTTGTCAAAGAAAACTCTAATTGTAACTTAACTGCATAAAGACCAGGAAACATTTCTAATACTAAAAAACTTGTATTTTTGTTTTCAAACTTGAAATAATACTCTTTTTGTAATTGATGTGCTTCAATCGATTAATATTTATTTAACAATTTTATCCATGTTCGCATTTTTTTTCAGCAACTGCACATTTTATTAAAATTCTCTAAATATACTGTCACTGCAATTAAATGACTGGAGTTTTTAATTTCAGCTAAATAATACATTTGTTTTAACAAATTTTGATAAAATTGAAACATAGGAAATGCATTTTTGTTTTTTTATACCAAGTCAGTATTTATCGGATATATTAAGCATCTTGAATACGCTTTATTAATGTGCTATTTCAAATTTGGATGAAAGTAAATTAACACTTTGTTTCATTTCAATATTCATATATTGCTGAGTTAGATGTGATATTTATATAGTATTCTAATGTCCTAGAATATATGTATGTGTGTTTTTGATTTTTCCTGTACATCAATGTTTATGTAACGATCATTTTCATATGCTGTACATTTCCTATGACTAAATATTACTAAAAGAAAAATTGTTAAAAATACTAATTTACAAATTGCTATTTAAAAAATAATTGATTAAAACAGACTGTTTGATAAAATTTTAAATTAACAAAAGTATAATAAAATTGAATGGTATCTCTTAATTTACCTTAATTTTTATCTCCTTCTATAATTAAACTTATAGTGAATTAAATAAATTATTTTAAGTTGTACTACTTATGATAATTTCAATAGAAGTTATTATTGCCGATACTCTGGATGAATTTTACTGCTAAATCATTTATTTTTTTGTAATTTTATTAATAATGGAATTAAAAATAATTTTTTTCTATTAAGTTATATTTTGTTATATCTTGATGGCTAGTATGCTTTCTTATTTTGACTTAGTCATAAGTGATTATATGCAGGGTAATATAAAAATGTAATGAAATGTTATTCCTTTTATTACTGGTGGCTCATATAAACTTTGCACTAGAGGCAACAATGTTTGGTAGATCATTTAATATATAAGAATATGTTTATACTAAAAGTAAAAAAAAAAGTTTTTATATTGATTTTTTTGCTATAAACATTTCGTACTAATAAAAAATATGATTCAAGATTGAATCATAATATCTTGGTTATGGAATGCATTTTATGGTTTAAATTCTTTATTTATATGAGTCATTTGTTATAAGAATAATTATGAAAAATTTTATAATGTGCATTTAGGGATAAATAAGAGATTTTTAAAATTTCTATTCAAATTATTTCTTGCTATCAGGTAAATTATATCAAAGGAAACACAACTATAAAATAGCTCAAATGGTAATTGTTTTTCGTTAAGAAAATTTATTAAACATTTATCGGAAATTAATGGGCACATGAGTTTGTTTCTAACATCATGTGGTATCAATATTTTAAAATACGATATTTGGGTAAATGTTTCATTTATAAATATTTGTTTAATTTTATTATATAAAATTTTTTAAATATTTTAACCTCAAATTATCTATTTACATAGCTATTATTAAAAATTAATTTCAAATTGTCATACACAAAGAATTAAAAAAAATTATTCATTAAACATGAAGAAAAAAAAGATCTACGCATTCTCTATTTCACTTCCGTGGTGAATTAATAGTATATTAAAAAAAAAGATAAAATTTATTATTATCATCATCATTTGTATTTTTTAAAAATTTTCTGAAACAATTTATTTCCATTAAAAAATCTCATTGAAAATAATGTCATTTTGAAATTTATATATTTTGTTCATGTAGCATAAGCATTTTTTAATTTTTGTCTTAATTTTAGTAATACATTTGTTAAAAATATATAGCAGTGTATTGTTAAATAAAAATGTCATTTTTGAACTATTCTATAAATCTGTTTCAAGAATACTGAGTAAATGTGATATTATTTTGAACTAAGAGTGCTGCTTTATGTGGCAAACTTGTAAAAAATCTGCTACGCTACTGTTTGTTGTCAACGTTTGAGAATTTTGCACTGTTTACTACGGATTAAAGCATATAAAATAATTGCTGTGATTTCTGTATATTGTTACACATAACGCTAAATAAATTGTTCGCTTTTAAAGGTTATGAATGATATTGTTTGAGACTGTAAGAAGACCAAAAACAATATGTGTGTATGAATGAATATTTTTATGCTTTTAATCGCTATAGTGCTTACTCACAAAAATTTAGTTTACAATGTGTGTACATTTGCTAAATTTTTTCATGGTGTTTCGATACCTCTAATATGAAGGTATATTTTTAAAATGTGATTGCAATATACTGTTTGTAAATACTTAGAAAATTAACGCTTTACTGATATTCGAATGCTAATGCTTTTTGCATTTAACTGTTGTGACTCATGGAATCAGAAGATAGCATGAAAGGAAGATATAAGCAATTGTGACTATTTATAATTTATTAAAATTGTTAAAAGATGTTCGCTACCTTGTTTTTGTGTTAGCAAATAAATGTATATGAATATGGCAAAATGTCAAAGATGTGCGCTATCATGTTAGAGTATAGTGTAAATCAAGCATATATGTATGCAGCAAAATATGTGTGATGTAATTATAGATTGTAGAGTTTGCTGGTGAATAAAATTTTTCTCAGCTTTCTTCTTTGGTTTTTATCATTATCGTGCGAATAGTAAAAGAAAAGCGTTCATTTTTTTTTTAAATTTCATTAAAAGGTTTAAGAAATTATTTTAAAATGTTATTTAATGAAACACTGTCATTAAATTCACCGTGAAATAACAACTAAAATTCTTCATGTGTTTATCAATAAATACATTTTTCTTATAAATAACATTAATTTAGAAATTCTTCTTCTAAATTTTCTCATACAACAATATACAATCTGGTCACTTTTAGATGTAATTTTTAGAAAGCCTACATAAAATATTATAATAATAAAAGTATATAGAAAATGTTTTAAAATAAATTACAATATTCATATTCTCTAAATTTTTATACAACTTTTTATGTAGTTTTAGATTTATTATTTCAATTTTTTTTAAATTATGGAACGTATCCTTATTTTTGCATAGAAATTTATATCTTCTTTTATATATTTTTACTTATCATTTCTCTGCTGACCTATCAACCACGGAAGAGATACTCGATTGTATCTATATCAACAATTTTAATTTAATAATAATTTTCATCCTATTCAACTTCTCTTTAGTTTTCTAAAACACTTGAAGATATTTAGAAAACTACCATCTTGAACTCTTATTCCTATTACCAATAAACATTTATCAACTTAAGTTTCGCCGCCATGAGCAGTCAATAATTGCATAGAAATACTTTTTAAAGATTCACACAAATTATTAATCTTATCAAAATTTTAAAAAATTAAGATTATTTCTAATGTTTTTTTTTTCTACAACCAAAATAAGTTCTCCTTACAATATTTCCAGTGGAAATATTTGTTTAATATTATTACATTTCCTATAGTTTATTTAGAAAAATATTAAATTGATGTTTTTTAAAAATATTTCTAATAGAATATAGATTTCAAAATATATAGTAACCATTTTAATATTCCTTATTGACACATGTTTTACAGGATAATTTATAACCAACATTTTTATTTTGTTTCAAAAAATGCCTGATTCAAAAGATTTAAAAATACAAGCGTGATGCAAAATATTAGTTCTAATTTTGCTTCAGATGAAAATTAGGAAGAACACTTGCAAATTTTAAAGAAACATTCAGTGTTAAAATCTTTGATGTATATAATATAATTATGTTTGCACAAACATTTTAAGGTGTCAAAAAATTAACACAAAATAGAAATATTTTGAAAAATATCTGTTGAAAATTAAATGAAGCGTTCTAATGCGTGGCAATTAGAGTAACTCCGTTCGAAAAATTTTCGAAAAATCGTTTTTATCGCTCTGCATAGTCCTCCATTTTTAAAGGGCAGCTAAAATCAAAGAAGGCAGATGGTTGCTGATGCTTTATGTGAGCAGCTGTTTTCAATCGTTGTTGATCAGCGTTCTGTTCTGTTTCAATCTTTTTGTTGATTTTAGTATTCTATAAACACTTATGATGCTAATGTGCATATTTATACATTTACCAAACGAATATATTACCAGATTTGAACTGTTAATATAGCAGTTCATTTAAAAATAAAAATGGTACTTATACAATTGTCTGCCAGTTTTTTATTTTAGTTGATTGTCACGAGTTATGGTTGCTTTTCCCCAAGAACGAGATTATCCGCAGTATTTAAGAATATCATATCAAAAAAATGTTTGGTAAAAGTTATAATAGCCATGGATTTACCAATAACATGTTTCATTTTATACATTCCACTTATTACTGCACAGCCAATACTTGAATAATATTTGAAACTTTCTTTAATCGAAACGCTATTTATAATAACTATGTTATAATTATAATAAAACATAATTTCACTCCAAAATTGTCGTAATTAAGTTCTACATTGACAATATAATTTTTTACAAACTAGTATTGAAATATTAATATTACTATGATAACTACATAATGGTAATATCACAGTTTTCTCTATTGCCCTCATAAATTTAGGATAGTAATATGAAAAATTTATATTATTATAGGAAAATCACAATTAAATATTTGAAATATAGTTACCTGATTCAACGAATTTAATTTAATATTTTTGCATTGGTCAGGGAAAAAATAGAAAACAATTTTTAATGAAATTTGTAAACATTCAGAGAACAGAAAGCATTTGTTAAAATATACTGAACTAGATATGTGGTAAACAATTTATAAAAATACTGTAAAAGAAAACTTAAGAATTATTTACAAGGATGAAAGTATCCTGTTAAATTTAATTTGATTTGAAGCTGGCATAAATAAGATATTTTATTTTACTGTTTAAATAATACGTACAAATAAGTTCAAATGGCATTTTTAACACATCAGATCTCACACATATTTTTTAAAAGAGTATTAGATATTTTTAAAAAATAACATATTATTTATATGAGTTTTTTTTAAAATCGAACTACCGAAAATGAACCATCTATAATTATATTAACAAATACCTAAAATAACGTAAACCTTAATTTGAAGTTCCATTAAACAATCAACACACATTTCTGTTTTAAAAGACTTTTTATTGTTAATTATAAACATTTTTTATTGTTATTTATAAACATTTTTAATTGTTAGATATTCCCTTAAGATCATCACAGTTTGATACAAACCACTCTCAAATTGTTTCGCACTGAATATTGAAATTAGTTTTCAATACAACACCTAGAATATATATCATTTTATGTCATACTTCATTTACAACAAGCGCAACTGAAGGAAATTTTATCAGCATCTTCCGGATATTCTAGCCTAGTGACCAAATATATGATTTCAATCGGTCGAATACATTTATCGCAAGAAGGGCCTATCACCAAAATATCGTATCTCCTCTAAGAAGTGAGACATATTTTGAAGTCAAATCATAATCAAAGTGTCCGTTCCTTGATGCAATATTATCAGCGTTGCTTAGGAGTTTTCAGATATGACATTTTTTTTTACAAGAGATGAACTTTGAGCTTACTTTTTGATAAGGCTCAGGTTTGCTGTGAGCAATCTAATATTCGTAATGCGTGGAAAAGTGCGTGGAGGATACATTCTGAACCTGCTTTCGTTATTTTTAAATTAGTGTTGTTTGGGTGTGGAACTTGGATTTTTTTTATTTTGGGCGTTTTGGAGTGATTTTGCCATAAGACAAAATGGCACCTCACGTTGATCCAGCTACAGCATGGATGAAATACATAATTTTCACCATTAATTTCGTAATTTGGGTAAGTTTTGCTGACTGTCATTTTTTATTTAGTTTACTTGTGTGGTGAAAACTGATATGGAAGAATGAGAGAGCGTAAGAAGCCATGTTGAACAATTAAGGTGTGCGATATGTGAAAGACAATCATACAATAATTTAATTGAATTATTCTTTAGCTTGAAGAATTTTTCCTTCAAATATTTTTCATATTTTATATATATCGTAAATTTTATATAAATGAAAATATCACTTATTTTTTAAAAGAGTTTTATTTCGGAAAATTTCCGTTATTTTGTACATTTACGATTTCATTCAGAATATAATCTGAAATAGAATTGATTTCTTTATATTCCTAAATTATTGAATCAATTTTATATTTGAGGAATAAAAATATCTTTTAGAGCATAACTTATTAATTTGAAAAATTTCCGTTATGCCTTACATTCAAAATTTCATTATAAAAATACAACGTTAAAAAATATTTTTGAAATTACCGATCAATAATGCGTTTTTTTTAATAATGTTATAAAAAATAATATTCTAAACATTTAAAGAAAATTAAATATCTGCAGTATAATTTAAATCGAGGATACGTGAAGAATTATTATTTTAAAGATATTTAATTTAGAAAAGAAGAAAGTCCCATGCTACTGAATAATTAATTTAAATTAACCGAGATTTAAATATTCGTTTTTTAAAAATTTCTTCATATAATTACCTTATTTTAAAAATTAATTTGCATTTCAAAAAAGAAATTAATTTTCCATTTTATAAAATTACAAGTTTTAATTTGATCATGTAATGAAAATATTTAATTATTTAATATGCATATTCTAAATAGAGAAAATAATTTATTAACATGAAATAACTGTAGAAAACTCTTAAAACATTAAACATTTTAACTGTTTAAAACACTTTTATGTTCTTTGTTTAGAGGCATTTCTTATCTTAAAGAATATTTTATGTATAGCTTAATAAATTATTAAACATATATGAATGATTATTATTCAAGAATGAAGATTTTAATTAATTATTTTAGAATTTTAATTAGTTGTTAAAAATGCATAACACTTATATTGAAAATTTTCTTGTGATTTTCTATTTATAAATATAGACACATTTTTAATTTTCTAAAATAACCATTAATTTGAAAGAAGTAATTTGTCTTTATCTCGTCTTGTAAATACAAATTTTCTTATTATGTTAATTAAACTTTTGATTCGAGAACTATTAAAAAACCATCTCCTGTCTCGAAATCTGACAGTTAGCAGATGAACTTGGTCCACCATGGGTTGTAGTGTCAGGCAATTTAAAACCCTTTAAATATTCTTATTCATTAACTTCCCAAAAGTATAGGAAACTCATGTAAAAATTAAAGCAAATCTATAAAAGAATATCATTCAATGAAAAATTTATCCATTTAATCTATTTAGTGGCAAATGTCTTACAATCAATTATAGCAACAGTATTCTATTTGATTATTGTAAATATTACCTATCCTATGCATAACATATATAAAATCATAGTTACTCATTCTTGAGACATATCCTGTATTTGGGTAATATAAGATTGTAAGATATGAATTTATCATACGTGATTATGATTTATATTTTGCATTTATTTAAAGCTTGGTTGTTTATGAATTGTAGTGGTTATTTCACGTATAATTTAATTATTAATGTTCGAGAGAATAAGTACTGAACCCATGAATTCAATTATTATTCTCTCGAACATTATTTTTCATTTATTTTCCCTTTTATTTGCCTCTGTATAGCCAAATCTGTTTATTGTTAAATAAAAGGTAGAACAATCCACTCTTTAAATAAACACAAAAAATACCAAATTTAGAACATTTTTTTTTTTTACTTTTTGATTTATATAGAGTTTATGTAAAGTTAAAATTTCAAAGAGAATCAATTAAGCAGTAAGAAATGATAATTTTACTTAACACTTATTAATCCTTTTAAAAAAGAATTTTCATTCAAAAATCATTATTCAGTCATAGTGCAAAGTGTAAAATTTTGCTTTGTTTGATGTAGACTATTGCTTGCCTTTTTGAGTATAATATTGAATATAATTGAGTATAATATCACAATACTAAATCATTCATAATTTGAGTTCTTTAAATGCGAAGTTCAGAAAATTAATTTTTGTGCTATGCATATTTATGAGTACGAAACAAAATTTTGTGGAAAATAAACTCAAATATTTAATGAAAAGATGTTTGGATATTATTTAAAACTTACTTGAATAAAGAATTTCTTTAAATTCATTTATTAAATTAATTCTTCTTACATTCTCTTAAAATTCATTTATTAGACTAATTATGAAATTTATTTATATAATTCTACAAAATAGAAGAAAAATTAATAAAAGTAACCATCACCTTATATTCTTAGTAAAGAAACTTTGATGAATTTCTACATTGAATACTTTTCTTTTTACAATGTTGGTAATTAATATTTATAAACAAATATAAACATATAATCGACTTTTTTTAAATAATTTTTCTAGAGTTGCAGTTTCTATTATGTAAAAAATTATTTACATTATCAAACTGTTAACTATTTAGAAAAAATTTAAAAACACATTTTTGTTAAATAGTTAAACTAGTATGAAACATATTTTTAGTTAAATATCAATAGGTCAACACATAAACTATCAAGACTGCGTAAAATTGCATTGAAAAATTCTTATAAATTGTTTAGTGTATTAATTATATGAAAACCTTATATCCTGTCATATTAATCATATGAGAACCTTATATCCTGTCATATCCGTGTCATATAATCACTTAAGAGCTTTAAATCATCTTGTTTGAATTTGAGTGACAGAGACCACGAAAACGATACTGACATAGTGCCATATGCCAATTATTAAAACCAATCTTTGATCTCCTTTATGAGTTTGAACTTGAGTTTAAAGAACTTATCTAAGCTTCGACTATTTTTATTCAAACTGTAGCGACGGACATAGCTTATTTTTTCTACAACCGTTACTCAGGTTTATTTTTTTCTAAGACCATTACACAGTTATAATTTTTTTTCTAAAACTAAAACCATTACTCTGTTATAATTTAATGATAACTAAAAACTGAAGTCCTCAAATGATGGTGAACAGTTTTTTACAAAAATCACAAATATTGTTAACAAATTTTCAAAGTGATCTAGTAAATATACAACAGTTATTTTAGTATCCAGTTCAATATTTCTATTGATTAGTTGTATTAATATTATTCTACCTTTGTGGGAAAGGATAATGATGATAGCTAATTATAAATCGTTCCCTAAGCCCTAAGGACATAAGTTTTGGAAATGAGATAAAGCTATCTTAAGTCAGCAGTTAGTACGATGTCAGTAAATCTGTTCAGAATATTAATCATCCACAGCTCTTGAGTGTTGAAGGCTGTAATAATTATTTCGGATTTATTTTTTACTAATAGACAGAAAAATTAACTTAGTGTCAAAAACGAATTTTATAACTCTACTGACCAAACAATAGTTAAATCAAAATACAGATTAATAACTGATAGAACATACAGTACAAAAAAAAAAATAAATAAACAACTTATATCGAAATAAATGAATAAATATTAATAATTTGCAGAATACGTTTTACAATATAATAATCGAAAAATAGCTTACATTATAAATTAATTTTGGCTAGTAATCTGTAGAAATGTTTAAAAAAAATTTCCTAGTAATACAAAATTCATTGATTTAAATTTTTATTTCTTTTAATAAAAGTGCTCAATATAGGCCAAAACTTTATTAATCATTATAAGAGTTATTTAATAAAAGTCCCTTTTTTATTTGCATAGTAATTATTTATATTATTAAATGACAGAACATTCAAATAGTTTTTTATAGAAATGTTACTAATGCAACATTTTTTAAACCTCCAAAAGTTACATGAGTTATTTATCTGAAATTTTCAATTCTGCAAATCTACAGACATTTGAAAAACCTTGAAATGTGGAGGTTTATTTATGTATGAGTTAATAAGAGTTGCTATTTTTATAGAGGCGAGTTGTAAAGAATTTGCATTTAAATCTCGTATGGTAAGAGTAACATGCAGAAATCAATGTAACAAATACACATTTGAAGTGAATCCTTGTTAGTGGTGTACCTTTTTTACAAGTTTATGTACTGCATTTGTTTTATTTTTGCACCTATACTTTCATTAAAAATTAAGTTTAATTTTAAGTAAAAAATATCTAAACTTTATACATTTTAAGATGACATTTATTTCTAAGAAAAAAAAAGCAGTTAATTTTTAATTTTTAAGACTATCATAGCCCTCTGAAAACCCAGGTTTCAAAATTTTTTATAAAATTTTTCATTAAAATTATGTGAATTCTGTTACAATTATTATGAAATTAGATATGCTTTTTATGTGTATTAAACTATGGATATTTTTATTATAATTATTGCTAGATTTTAACGATTTGAATATTTTTAATCAAGATTGTATACCAAGTAAAAGAACAAGCTACAATTAAATATTTTGCTCGTTTTACTTATTTATTTTTTCCTAAAACTTATATTTCCATGAAATAACTACTTAATTATTAAATTTTAAGAAAAATTATTTTTATTTTATGTGTGTCCGAATATTTAACTCGTAAATTGCACAATTTAGTGTAACATTCTTACTTATTCTATGAAACCTTGCTTTTAAATTCATTCTCAGATTAAAAGATTCCAGCAAGTTATTTGTACAATAAAGCAATTTTCATAGAAATTTATAAATAAAATATGTTTCATTAAATAAAGAAAAAAATAAAAAATGTATAAGTGTTACAAAAATATGTTTCATTGTGTAAGAAAATGTTAATATTTCATTAATTAATTTGCTATAATGCAAAATACTTTTAAATCTTCGTTGGAAAACTTTCTTTAATCCTTTCTATATTAATTGAGAAACAATATAAAATGATTAAATCTGTAATCACGAATTATATTTATTAAAATCTTAAAATATCTAAAAATACAACCAAAAAAGTGCAGGAAAAGTTAGTAATTTTCTAAGAATAAGTTTTTTAATAATTTTTTGAAAATATAAATTTGAGTTTTCATACAATTAAAAGTATTTTACATCATTAAACCTCATGTATTAATATCAAATGAGTCATTTTACGTACTACTTACGCACGTTTTAGTATACTACTAAAATTTTAATAGTATACTAAAATTATTTATAATTTCATTTTTTATAATACGTACTAATTTCAATTTAATTAGCATAATTAATTTCAGTAGCTCACTCAATAGCTACCTAATTAAATACTAGCTAATAATAGATTACATAATAGCATAAATTTAGTAGCTTAATTAGTTTACATAATTTTAACTTTAAATTATTATTAATTTTTACTTAATTAACTTAATTAGCTTTTTATAATTTGCTTGCATAACATTTAAAGCAACATCTGTTAAATTAAAATCTCATCTATATATTGATACTATGGATTTTTTTTTTTGAATCACACATTTTTTGTCATTGCGTTAAAAGTAAAAACTACACCACCGAAAGAAAAACAAAGATAATACATTTTAAATTCATATCACAGGTAACGAAACATTCAGTTTCAATGATCTCAACACATGCAACAAGTACCTCAATTTTTATCAGCTAAATCAAATAAGGAGAAGGAATTCGCCTCTTATCAGTATCTTAGCGCAGAGATAAAAATGAAACCGAGTTATTCATCTGTGAGGAAAACAATACGGTTTTTGCGGTGTTTCCTGGGTATGGGGGTCGTTATGGTATAAATGAATGTTAGAAAATTAGGCTGTTAAATTTTTGATTCGCCTTCTCCCCCCCAAAAAGTCATTTAAATATTATTAATCTAATTTCAAAAGGATCGTCATATTTAAAGAAGTGTTCTCAAATAGTGGGGAGCAACCTACAAGTAATTAGTTGCAAACATGTTGAGAGATATTTCTTACAGAAAATTAAATTTCTATAATTCAAATAGATGATTAAAAATAATAATATGTATCAATTTTTTTGATTACAAGCTCTGATTAATTTCTCTTCTTTAATATGTAGTAATATTTATTATTTTAAATCGGAAACCATTTCAGATTTTGATTCCTTTCAAAATGCCATATATATGCAAAAAAAAAAAGCAATTTGACTATAATCAAATAAAAGTTTAATATAATCTAGAGTAAAAGTATATTTTAATGATTTAATAGAGAGTTTTCTGATAATGCTTCATGTTTGAAAAAGTACTTGTTAATAATAGGCATAGATAGAATCCAATTATTTTCGAAATTCACCATTAGTTAGTCATTTATAGCTTTTTTCACTAGAAAACTGATATTTTTCGTTCTAATAATGTTAATGCTTATATTTTGAGTAAAAAAATTGTCCTATCCATTATGATAATATAAAAATAAATAAAGTATAACTATTTCTACCACAATTAGTGATGAAAAGGCGATTATTTTTTTGTCGTGGAACAGACAATATTTTTATTTTGTTGAATATATTTAGACTTGAACACACGCACAAATATATATATGGATAGATAAATAGATAGATATACATATGTGTACAATCCATATATATGTATATATAAATTATGCAGCAGTACAATTTGATTGCTAGATGGTAAATTATTTAATATTTTATTATTACCAATCTGAAAACCTACTTTTCTGAGTTTTATTCGTATTAAAGCGTTTGAAAGCAGGCAGAAAACAGACATTCGGAAGACATAACTGTATTTATGCTGCGCCATTTAGTACCATAACTATACAAATGTAATATACAATTATCGTAGGAAGAAGATCACATGTACAATTTTCACATGTATAATATTAAAATTAAAATTAATTTTAATTTATGAATAACTAATTAAATAGATTTCGACTAATTAAAATAATTTTTATTTACACTAGTATGCTTATCAAATTCTATTAAATTTTCACTCACATTTTTCATAACGTCACCTAAATAATATTATGATAAATTAATATTATCATTTGTGATTTATTAAATATTATGATAGTAATTACTCTGTTGTATGTAAAATGTTGTTGTAAGTAAACTATTTATTTAATTAGTATAAAATTTCAGGGATTTGTTTTAAAATATATAGCTGAAGTTCTTTTACTTTTAAGGAAAATATTTTAGGTTGTTATTTTAGTTATTACTTTCCATAAAATTGAATTAACTGTACTTGTATTTTGTTAATTCAAGTAAAAAACTATTTATAAAATTTCAAAAGAAATAATTTTATATACTTTCACTAATATGAGTAATTTTTAAATCAAATTTTTAAATAGCAGTTTTAAAAGAAATGTACTATACAGTTTTAAAATATCAATATGTAATATTTACATTTCTTTTAAATATTACGACAAATAAGCTGCAGAAGTTTTATGAATATTATTTTTTAAAAGTTGATCTAATTTCTAAATTAAAAACGTTACGATATCAACTAATCAACATAAAATTCTTGTGAAATTTAAAACTTGATTTACAAAGGATTAAGTTCTTAAAATATACGTATTAATGTTATTGATCAAAAACCAATTAGCTGTATTCTATTCTATCAATTAGCTGTAACAATTCTACTTATTCATAATCCTACCTGTTTTGAAAATAGACTCAGAAATTTTAATGAAACATTTTGTATCCTGATATTTGCACTTCCCATGTCTTAAAAAAATTATTTTCTAACTATAGCAATCAAAAGAGAAATTTTCTGAAATTTCAACTTATGTTTCTAAAAATCTTAAAAATTCTTTCTAGAAATTAAATTATGTTAATAAGTAGACACGGTGATTTCTAAACATATCTCAAAAGCTTCAAAAACGAAGATTTCTCTTAGAAAATGATTTCTATTTCTACAGAGAAACTGGAGAACCATTATAGAATTATTATTCATTCATTATGAAATTTTCTACTTGTGCTGTAATAGAAATGTGGTTCCAAAAATTTCCACCTAGATATCTTATGTAATATGGTACAGAGATGTAATTTACAATCCATGGACGAGATGGAAAACACTCAATTTAATAAACTTTTATAGCAAAAGCAATCATTACTCATACTAGCAAATTATTACCATTAAAAAATTAATTTAATTTTCTAAAACCATTCCTTTGCTTTTAAACAATAACATATTTTTTATTCTGAACTTCATAGATTGAACTTTTCAAAATATTCATTATCATGTTTATGACCAATGTTAATTAAATATTTTTATTTATATTGTCTACCTATTGTGTGATATCAATTTGAGTTAGTTATATTTACTAGTTATATATTACGTTATCTGTAATGTATCCTGTGTCGTATTATATTTATGTAATTCTATAACTAGAAATGATTTTGTAATTTCATTTTTCCCCTTTTAGTTACCGTCTCAACTTTTAATTGGTAAGGGCCAACATAGAATAAATTGGGTTGAAGAGTGTGTTTAAGTAAAGTTTATAATATTTAAATTAGACGGGTTTTGTCTATCCCTTTTAAGATACAGACATAGTTAAAATTTTAAGCTCATTAATTAAAACACTATTATGTTTGAATATTTCTGAATTATATGAATTAAAAAATTAAGATTTTCATTAAATCACCTTTTAAAGTCACTGTTTACATGAGGAAAAGTTAAATTAACCTTAATGTGGAGTTAATTTTACAAAATTAATGGCTAAAACATGAAAGGTAAAGTATACAATAAGTTAAATCATTTTGTATGTTACAGTTATTCCAAGTAACCATATAAATTACATGTTTCTGTAACAAAAAAGGAAGACAAATGAAATTATACTCAGTTAATGTATGAGAAAACTTTTTTTCAATAAAGAATTTAAAGTTAATTTAAAGAAGTTCGTTGCTAAGTATAATCATTTCATGGAATAAAATTTATTTTAATTAAAATTTAGTAATCAGTTCTTTAATAAATTTAATTTATTGTTGTAATTTAAATTACAGCTAGTAAATAATAGTCTATTATTACCAATTTCACAAAATTTTTATATAAAAGAATTATTATTTTTTTATTCACGGAAAATTATTTGTATTTTAGTAAACGTTTAGGTAGACGTTAGATATATATTTATTAGTAGCTATATTAATAAATATATAATAAGGAAATCAATCAAAATTCATTTTAATAAAATTTCAGCCATGCGTGAATTAATACTAATTAAAAGTTGAGTTTTGAGTTTTCTTTTAGAAAGAATGCGAAGAAATTTTAGATTTCTGTATTTTAGGGAGAAAACGTGATAAGGCTAAATTTATATTATCTAAGTTTATAGAAATCACTTTAAATGCACAATTAAATTAAAAATATATGGTTGGTACATTTGTAGAACAGAAAATTCAAATTCCGAAGTAAAAAAAAGTAGTTATAAGCCAAAACTGAACAACAAAAAACCATTAAAAAACTACGAACAATGTAGAATATATTGAGGAACCAAATACGGAATTGTTACCTCTAAAATTATAATAATATATTAACTGTCTAATGATACTAATAATCCAGAATAAACAACAAGTTTAATTTAGGATGGACAGATCATTGAAAAGTAAGAGATATTTTTCACATATAAAAAGAAACCAGTTTGAATTACTCTCGACACTTTTATAATTATTTTCATTGTGTTTCCAACCATGTTCATTTCTTAAATATAATATGTAAGGCTTTGTAGTAGATTTGGTTGTGATAAAAATCAACCCCATTTATTGATTTTTTAAAGTGTTTCAAAGGAATATGTAGCTTATTAAAAGAATTTACTTAATATGAATCCTTAAATATAAAAAAAATTTGGACCTGGACCCTTCGAATAAATAATGCACATGATTATAAATCATCATGGTGCAGAAGTCTGGATACGTTCCACAAATATGAAGTTCACAACGGCCAAATATGTTTAATTTAGTGCTTCTCATTTAAAAAAACCAAATACTTATAATTAATTTTGCATTTAATTATACTACTGAAAACTATAAATTAACAAAATTTCTACATATGAATATAGAACCATCAGACGTTGTTTAAACTGTATAAATTTTGAATTAGTAGCGCATATCTGTCAAATTACGAAACACGTTCCTAATAATATAGCTTCAGTAAATATATATATAGTTTCAGACTAATATTCCTTTTGAGAAGGAAAATTGAAAGGAACTTGAAAATTTTCACATTTGAAAATTTATTTAAAAGCAGTTCAAATAACAGTATTTTCAGTTTATTTACCATCATGTCCAAAAAGATCAAATATAAGACATATAAGAGTTTGGAAAGTTTTGTCACTTAAAAGACATAAAGAAGTTTTTTATTTAGACATAAATACGAACTTTTCTTCATCCTTTAATGCTTTTATAAACTTATCATATTTTAAATGTAATTATTTACTAAATGTTATCAACCACGAAGCATTATAACTTGCCAAAACTCTTAATTATATAAAGAAAATAAGTCAATTAAATGGAAAAATCATTTTTAATAACATTCTTTAATAAAACTTCCGGCTTTCTATTGCTTATTATTAAGATTTTAGGAAAAAATTTTGCGTAAAAAAATAAAAAGAGCATAATATCGATAAATGATTATTGTCATTCACTTTCATATATTTGCATCTGAGAAATTGAGACAAATGCACATAAATAAACAAACTACAATAAGTATAATTCTCAGAATTTTCTATAATCCTAAATACTACACTTGATAGTATTTAGGATTATAGAAAATTCTACTGTACTGTACACTAACAATTATAATTGCTCAAACAACTGATAAGGTATTGAGAAATGATAGAAGTTTTCCAATTTAACAACAATTAGAATTTAGTATTATCACAGTTAGAATAACTTTTTATTTAAGATATTTATGTAAAATAATATTAACATTGTTTATTAATTTCGTTATCAAAAATTTTCAGTCAAAATCATGTGTTCTTTAAATATTTTTTTCAAAGTATTTTCAAATAAAATTTCTCAATGATTATTCTTCTAATTCAAGAGAAAAGAAAAATACAAATACCCTCAATAATGATGGTTATATGGATGAATCAATCAGAAATTAGACATTTCTGAATAGAATTAATTGTTTATTTTTATGAGGACAAGTAACCTTTTTATACATTAATACTTTTGAGGTATATAATCACGATAATATAATTCGCGAAATATGCATTATATATTATAAAGTGAAAGCCATTAAAGCCATTAAAGTTAGGAAAGCCATTAAAGTTTTTAATCAATGAACAGTTTGTTTCTTTTTAAACATTTACAGAGAAAAAACTTTTTAAAAAATGCAAACTTTTTTCAAAATATATCCTTCTGAGATGTATTGGTATTCAAACTTTCTCGTATAACTTCAGAACCGGAAAGTAAATGTTAAGGGATATTTTTCAAATATTAAAATGTTAAAAGTAAAAATTCCTGTTAAATAATAACAATTATGCATTATACGTGTATAAAACTTTGATAATGAATATTTAATGAACATCTTACTTCCTACTAAAACTTTTTCTTCTGAAAAAAAAATCATGTTAAAAAAGAGCTGTTCATATGAAGAAAATATTGTGGAAATATATATGTATGATAAAAATATATATCAGGAATATATATATTAAAACTGTTCAAAATGATTCTACGGAGCATATATTTTAATAAGGTATCTAGAAAAGATGAATACGTTTAAAACATGAAATTACTAGTTCAAAAGTAAATTGGAAACTTGAGTGATGATGAATTTTGTAGATTAGATATATACTCTGTAGATTATTTGAAGGAACCTCAAATATTTAGATTTATTGTAGAAGTTTTGGTATATATATATATATATATATATATATATATATATATGGACACCAATATAAAAATTTATAAACACCCCACTAATTCATGCTAAAAACATTTTGAATGCCAATCACAAAAAATTGATTTTAAATGTGAATGATTAATTGCAAATTTGCAGTCAAGTAATTTTCGATTTTAACATTATAAACTTGAATCATTCCTTGGTCTTGGATAATGGATAAAGGATACCATCGAGGGCTGTATATTCTACAATATTATCCAACATGTTTCACTGTAACAACGTTAGAGTTAAGTTTTTTTTGTACATATATTGTTTCTTTCTATATTTTGTTAGTATTATTAATTTAAATCGTGTTTTTCTGTGTTGTTCTTATATTTATATTTTTTTGAAAAGGTGATGGGAGGAGCAATTCTTGGTCTTGGAATATGGATAAGGAGTGATTCAGATTTCTGGGAATACCATCGAGGGCTGGATATTCCCCAATATTATCAAGCCTGTTACGTTGTAATAACATTAGGAGTTATTATACTTATTATAGGTTTCTTTGGATGTTGCGGGGCAGCTTTGGACAGCCCTTGCATGCTTTTTTACGGTGAGAACTTCAGATATATATGCTTTACTTTTCTTGCTTTTCTTACTGTATCTTTCAATATATGTTGGAAATGAATGACACAATATTATAAATCTTTAAAGATTACTCGTAGATAGGTTTTCATTTACTAAAATGCCACACAGTAAGTAGTCAATATTTCTTGAAAATTTCTCAATGTTATTCTAGAAAGTATATTTCTACTGCTTATAGTTTCAAATATTTCATACTGATTTGGAAAATTTGAAAGAGATCAAAATTCTTGCAATTTTTTCATAATACCATGGCGGGCAATATATTTTTTCATACTGACCATAAATTATATCTTAAGTTGTTTTAGAATGCATATTTCAAAGTCGTGTGAATATGAAAATATTTCTTAATTTACTTTAATGGATTGGCTTGAAGGGGCCTGATGGCCAAGTGACTAGCTCTCTGAGGCCTTGTGCCCCAGGCTTCGGGCTCGAGCCCCGGCAGCGCCATGGATGATTTTAGTGGTTCGGGAATCCATTTTAAACCATAGGTCTCAGTCTAATACGACTGTAGAGCGTTAGGCGTGGTCTTAACAACCCTACCCGCAAAAAAAAAAAAAAACATCTGTTTCGAAATCTGCCAGTAAACAGACGGCCTTGGTTCAACATAGACTGTGGTGTCAGGGAGTTAGTTAGCATTGGCTTGAAGGAAGGTAGACGGGCGTGGTCTAACATGGACGGGAGTTAGTCAGTATTGGCTTAAAAAGGACAAAGAAAGGTATATAAAAGTATTGTTCAATTAACCCATCTTTTTTATCCTTTACCAAAACATAATCGTGCGTATCTCCTATAAAAGTAAGTTATTTTAAGCTAAAAATCGATAGAAACGAGACTAAACTTATGCTGAAACTGGGAGGGGGTCTGATTGGAAAGTGAAACAATTATATTGAAAATAGTACAAAACACTCTTTTTTTTTTTTTTTCAAAGTGATTTCAAACAATGGAATGTTTAAAAATTCAGTTAATTTTAGTGTCTAGACAAATTTCATTCTATGTTTTATGTCCAAATATTCCTCAAAAATTCACAATGATTAATGTTATTTGTCAAAGTTACAACATCATTTCATTAGAAAATATTTAATATCTCCTAATAATTAATGACTTCCGTTATTTTAGAGATATTGAATCTTATATTATATAACTTACTTTAAATAATTTCATGATTGGAAAAATTTACATTATACTGAATGTTTAAATGTAGGATTAAAATATAAATTTTTTCCCATTTCTACCTTTGAGATTCATGATTCATGAATAGTATTCTAATTTATAAAAATTTTTGAAAATATATTTTTAAAAATTCTATCATTTAGTTACTGAGTAATAAACAACTTATTCATATTTGCAACTATTTTCGACTAACTGCATATTTGCAACTGACCAAAGAAATTAGTTTTGAAAAATTCTTTAAGCTATTATCTCTCACTTTAAAATTCTATTACGATATATATATTCTCTTTTGATAAAAACGATTATAATTTCGCACGACTTATATTCATTTAAATTTTAATAAAATAAAATAAAATTGTTTAAAATGATCTAAACATCAATTCTTATAATTCTAGTATTTTGTCATTCTGCTAATTATTGTGCTGTTGGAATTATCATCAGCTGGTCTTGTTTGGAAACATGCTGATGGAGATAGAGTAAGTAATGTTTCTAAATCCTATTTTTATTGTTTTGCTTGCAATCTAATAAATTTTTGTATTACGCTAATTAAAATAACGTATGTAAACAATTATAATAAAATAAAAGAAAATTTCTAGTTTTGCAAAGCCTTTGAAAATTCATTTGCTAACATATGTGAATTTCGAAACACATTTAGAAATATGTTTCTCTTTTTGTACATAGAAAGTTTGTATTGTTATATTTTGTAAATAAATTAGAAATGGCAACATTAAATACAAATTTTTAATGCATTATTTTTATTTGTATAACGTAAATTTCGTATTTAGAAAATAAAAGAACCTTAAATAAGATATTCAATAAACGTTGTACACCTTTATATGAAAAACGTAAAGGAAATACATTTTTTAAAATTCTAATTATTATCATGGGGTGTATCTATTTCCTTAATTATTTAGAAAAAAAACTATTTTATTGTTAAATAAGCAAATATTTCACAGAAGTTAAAAAAAGCTGTAGCAAAGCATACTATAAAAGTTTATAACTATTTTAATATAATAGATTATTATACATTTGTCTGAAATATTACTACTAAATAACAACCATGTTATAATTTGTTATAGCTTTTTAATTTTTTTAATAATAATTCATTTCAACTTATATAGAACATTCCTTTAAAAATAAAAAATGACCATTAATTAATTTAGTTTTAATTATAATAAAACCTGGTGTTATTATAATGGATAGCTGTTTATATATCTTTTATCATTATATCGTATTTCATGGCATATTATTTTCAATAATATTTTTGAAATCAGTTCATATATTAAATTCCTGTCAATTTTTTTTGCCACAAAATGTTCCTTTTATTCAATAAAGTTGCAAAATGTTTGTTTTTAATTAATTCTGGAATAGTAATTTCTTTATTAATTTCTACTTGTATCTTAATCATAAGTTTAATTTTTAAGGCCAAAATTTATCTGAGACATAATTTTAAAAAATTTCAGAACACTTTTATGATTAAACATCTCATTTCAGTTTCAGCAATTTTTGACTGACTCCATAAAAGATGCAATCGACAAAAGTCAGCATGAAGATATGGATGCCCTAAGATTCACTGAACTTCTACAGTTGCACGTAAATAAACAGATTTCTTTTTATCCAATAATATATTAATTCAAGTAGATATTTTATTTCGATAACTTTAGTTACAACAAATATAAATAGATGGCGATAGTTGCTTTAAATTCATTTCCGATTTGGACAATAAATTAACAGGAAATGTCAGTTGTAGAGATTATTTTTTCTCTTTTCTTTCGCTTTGGTATCAGATTATTTTTTAATTAAATATTCCTTCTTTTCAAGGATAATTTATACGGAAAAATAATGATTGCTTATAATAAAAAAAAAAAAAAAATTTAATTTTTGCTTCCAAATTCACTTTTAATTAATTTGCATAACACTTAATAATTATTTTCTAAGCTCTTAAATTTGTTAAGCACTTAAACTCGCGTCAACATCTTAAGGTTAATTTTAGTATTACTAAGCAAAGGATATATTAATAGGATTATGTATCTTTGATGGGATATATTTGAAAAGATATATTTGGGGGATTTATGTATCTTACGTACATTAGAAATAAATGAGTTAATATATCCTATTATTTTTCAGCAAATAAATTATAATTTGACTTTCAATATGTATTTATTACTATTATTGAATATTGGTTATTTCGAAAATTAAGAATCATTTATTTAAGAAACATTTTACGTTTTGTTCCAAACTGTTTATTCTCTAGTAAACGAATTTTTATTTACTGCAAATTTGTATATTACAGTTGGAATGCTGTGGTGGCTATGATTTCCATGATTATCATTTAGATGATATTCCTCAATCCTGCAGTAGTGATCGGACAAATAATGTATATATCCACGTAAGTAATATTAAAATGAGTTTGATTAACATGTTACCTAAATAATATATTCCTAAGTACATTTTATTTTGAGGTTGATTTAAAAATATTTATTTATTCTTAGAACGTTAAAAGCAATTGTTATTTGATTTTTTTCACTCATTAAGTTTATTTGAATTACTTAATTATTTACACATCACTTTAAAAAAAATGAATAAACTACATGGAAAATCAAAGCAAGTCCATTAAGTAATTTAATTATTGCAACAAAAATATTAATCAAATGATCACAGAAGTTATTTTTATTTATTTATTTTTTGGTGTATATCGCCCTCTTTAAACCAGAAACGTGAATTCTCACTTACTTTCTCTTGAAATGTCTGGTTCTTGCCATACGCATTAGATGAATGTGAAACCCAACGCCATAAAGTACAGTAAACATTTAAACAACATTTACCAAATTTTTGAAATTTGCGCATTCATGTCTTTAGCATAAGAGAGATGATGTATTGTACAGAATCATTTAATACTATCAAAAAATTAATAATAACAAATAAATCTCTCTTGTAAATATCTTAACCCAATCAAACAAGCTCAGTTCGAAAAACTAGAGGCCGTGCTCTAAAACACATAAAAGAGTTCAAATCCTATGGGTAATTCAGCTCATAATGTGCATAGACAAGTTTGGGCTTGCAGGCGTGCAAAGATGCATTAGCTGGTCCGAAATAAGTGAGCTCATATCATATGTTTTACTAAATAAATTTACCACTAGAACTAATGGATTAGTTTAAATTATTGCTTAATTTAAAAAATTTAAAAATTTCAATTATGTGTTCTAGAAAAGAACAAAATTTCTAATACTACTTTAAAGTTGTTGACTTTTTTTTTTTTCGAAATTAAGCATAAAAATAATAACATGTATTATTTGTTTTATATTAAGGGCTGTGGAGAAAATATACGTAGATACCTGGAGCAAAAGGCTGGTGCAATTGGAGGTGTTGCCTTAGGATTGGTCTTAATCCAGGTAAAATTTTAGGTTTTTCTCAGATTAATTTTTGTTTTTAGTCATAAGATACATAGAAATGCATTTAATAAATATTAAAAGAAATTCTTATTCAATATTTAATATTTTCTTCTGTTTAATGGAACAAGGAGTTTCTGATAAAATAAAAATTCCTTATTATACACATTTCTTGTGGAATTGTATAGTTAATATTCTTATTCTATAGAATTTTAAAATTTAGTTATTCGAAAAGATCGTGATATTGTAATAAGAACAACACTATCTTAAAGAACTAAGATTCAAATCTAAACGAAATAGACATTTTGCTTCTGATTTAATCTTTTCACTACACTGTTTTTCAGAATTAGAGTAACTGTTCTCCTTGTCATAAATTGAGATGAACGAAATCTTTTACTTGAAGAATTTTTGTACTCCATCTACCAAATTTACCAAATCCTCCTCTTTACTCCATTTACCAAATCCATCCTTTATTCCATCTATCAAATACATCCTCCTTTTACTCCATCTACAAAAATACATCCTCCTTTATCCTACAAAATCCATCCTTATTTACTCCATCTATCAAATCCATCCTCCTTTATTCCATCTACCAAATCCATCCTTTGTTCCATCTATCAAATCCATCCTTTACTCCATTTACCAAATCCACCCTTCTTTATTCCGTCTACCAAATCCATCCTTCTTTACTCCATTTATCAAATTCAACTGTCTTTACTCCATTTATTAAATCCATAGCCTGCTATCCAGCTTCTATGGTGTAGATTAAAATTTTAATAATATTATCACCGTTTTTCCTTTTTAACGAAAGTTTCCCTTTTAAATTAATTGAAAATTTTTGTCTAGAATTGGTCAAATATATGAATAAAACCTATTTAAGAAAATGGATTTGTTTAAAAACAAAATATTTTTCAAAATTTGTGGTTTCCTACCAATTATTTTAATTTTCATGTACTTAGGTATAAAAAACGTAATTATAAAAATATTGTAATGTTTATTTTTCAGATTCTGTGTCTAATTTTCACTGGCTGCCTATTCTGCATTCTGAGAGAGGATTCTAAACAATACTCATAATGGATGAAACAACTTGAGGAATTTCACCTTATTATGTGTCTGCTTTTATGAAGAATTGGTTCACTTTTATACACATATGTCTGAAGTTATTTTTTATTCACTATGCTTATTTGTCAAAGACTCAGTTTTACATTTGTTCTTAAATCTTCATTAAACTTTCATTGTTGGTATGCAAACATAGTTTATTATTTAAACGATTTTTTTTCAATTTCTTCATCGACGAAAAATAATTTTTTTATTTGACTCTTAATGCCATTATACATTTTTACTGAGGTTTTACCTTGAAACAAAAACAATATTTACTCTACTCAAATACTTAAAATATTCTTTTCTTTCATAAAAATGAAATATTTTTTACATCTTTTCAATTTAAATCGTATATCTTGAATTTCATACATTTTTCATTTCATGTATCTTGGTGGAAAATGCTGAACTATGTATTTTAAAATAAATTAGGTCGTAATTTTTTATGAAAAGTAAAAACTCCAATTCAATTAATATATCTTTTATAAAATACCATCTTTATAACAAATTTGTTCAAATTATTACTTTGATGATTTCTGATTGCATACTTTCTATAGTGTATTAGGCATTTTTAATGCATGAATATATTTATCATATGGCATATTGTTAGCTTTTCAGTATTTTTTGTTTGCGTTAATTATGTTCCGTTTAAGAAACAAGTAATAATGATGTTATATATATATTTTAAACTATTTTAAAATATTTTTAAACAATTTAAAAAATTATTAGAATTTTTCCAAATCTTTTAAGTGACAAAAAATTTTAAAGTATCCTCAAAATTCAATTTTTTCACTTAACTTCCGAAAGAATGGAATATTAAGAACATAACATTTGAAGTTTCATGATATTTTATTTTATTTAATAACAATAATGTTTTTAACAATATTATTTGTTGTTAATTTTCCCAGAAAGTAGAATTTTATAGAAAAATATGCCAGCTGGACATTTATTTATTAGCTCTAAAATCACATCAGCATAGTAGGTGTGAGTTAACGTTGAATAATCGATGAATAATAATTTGATATAGAACATAATAATAAAAGCTATTATTTTATTTAATAATATTATCAAAATTGTCATATTTACTATTCTATTAAATTGTAATATTCTAAACCAACTTTCTAAAGAATGTAATATTAAAAACATAACATTTGAGGTTTCATGATATTTTATTTTATTTTATAACATTAATGTTCAAATATATTATTTTGCTATTATTTTTCCCAGAAAGTATAATTTTGCAGAAAAATTTGTTTGATGAACATTTATTTATTAACTCTCAAATCACATCAGCGTTGAGTGAATTTACGTTGAATATTAGGTGAATAATAATTTGAGACAGAATATAATAATAAAAGCTATTATTTTATTTTATATTTGATCTTGTTATCAAAATTGTCAAGTTTAAAATTTTATTAAACTGCAATAGATGATTTGTTCAATTACACTTCAAAATTAAGAACATTTTGTAAGAATATGTTGTTAGATGAACAAAAAATGCATAGCATTCATTTTTTTTCATATCTGAATAGTTTACTTAGTTTTATATTATGTTATCATTTCTGCTTGATTTTTACTTATAATGTGAATTTTCTTTTGTATTTTGTGAAATTATTCGTTGTGTTTATTCATCACTGAAATAAGCATTGATGTATTTTGTCTTTATATAATAAAACTTTTGTAGAATATCCATTCGTGCTGAAGAATATTTCACTTAGTTAGCTATTTAAAAGCAGTTTAGTTTTGAAATTCTTTCCTCAAGCTTGTAAATTCTCCATTGTAAAAGTTTTAATCCTTCACCAGAATTCCATTGACACTATAATTATACGAAGAATTATCTTTCAGATGAATAAGACAGTACAATTACTGAGGGGAAATACGTATTCCATTTGAACAGTTTAAATTCACACTAACTGGTTCAGAATAAAAGGAAAAGATTGCAGGATTGATTTGAGAACAGAAAAGAGATTTGTTCAAAATTTCACATTACCTTCCATTTAATAAGGAACAATTAACTCTTCCGCTACTTCATCTTTGTCTATAATCAGAACATTTTCGAGCTACCAAATTTAACTCACTTTAAAATTAAAATGATCAACATGAATA
The DNA here is from genome assembly GCA_021605095.1 of Caerostris extrusa. Lineage (NCBI taxonomy): Eukaryota > Metazoa > Arthropoda > Arachnida > Araneae > Araneidae > Caerostris > Caerostris extrusa. Next base: position 7,817 of record BPLR01017151.1, on the reverse strand, counting down.
GGAAACGTAATTGAAATTTGCCTTCAAATTAAAATGACTTTGATTAATGTAGTACAAAAACTATATTTCTATAATTTACAAAATTTAGAAGAAATATATTTAATATTTGTTTTAAAACATATTTTTCATTTATTCATTTTTTATAAATTACATTATGGGTATTTATTAAGGTTTAACTTTACAAATTGTTATTTATTAAATAAGATCACAGTGGCAATATTTTTATTGATTAACAAAATCAAGAAAACAATAATAAAAACATAATACGAATATATCACGAATAATAACATAATCAATTATAATTAAACAATTAAATTAACATTAACATTAAATAATTAAATTAAATTAATATTTAACAAATAAATTAACAAAAATTAACAGCAATTAAACAATTAACATTAATATTAAACAATTAAATTAAATTAAATTAAACATTAAATTAAATTTAATTAAATTAAATTAAATTAACATTAAACAATTAAATTAAATTTATATTTAACAATTAAATTAAATTAACATTAAACAATTAAATTAAATTAACATTAAACAATTAAATTAAATTAAATTAACATTAAAAAAATAAATTAGCAACAATTAGATTAAACGAGTGTATTATTAGAATGCACTTGTTTAATTTCACAAAATTTAATAATTATATGATATTACATGTTGTTACAGGACTTTAAATATTAATACTATTTTGTTTTTTAAACAAATATATCATTCAAAAGAAACAAAACATGGCAACAAAATAAAAAAAAAAAAAAACATTTGATTTTTATTCAGTCAGTCTGATATGGAACTATATATTCATTATGTTTCAAAACAAAATATTATTTTTAATCTCCAGGAAGATTTAAGATCAAAGAATTTAAAATTTGATGTTTTTATTCTGGAATACACAGCTATTTTTGACACTTATATGTACCATTCAGGATGAAAGAATTAAATAAAGATTAAAACAATATATTAATTGTTTTGTTTAAAAGTTTGCAGAAAAGATAAGTTAGTTTTTAAAAGTAAAATAACCAACTAGCTAAACAAGTAATGAACTGAAATAACAAGAAATACACCAGACAAAGTGCTGTTTATTGCAACGTGCGTGAATTTTGAAAGGCAACATGCAAAGAAAAAGAATTACTATGAAGGAAATAAAATTGAATAAATCGTGAGAAAATTTCTCATCTACCATTTAGATATTGTTCATAAGGATTACGCAAAGTTGCTTTTGCAAAACCTATGCAATCATCAAGTTTATAAAATTTCCTGACAGTTTTTGATAAACATTTACGTTTATGTAAGTATTTAACATGATTTATTACATGTATATGCATCATTTTTATTCATGAAACCTAATGTTATATACATATAAAGAGAAACAATAGGAACTTACAAGAAGATACTCGTAAAAGCAAAGAGAGATTTGATATGGGGCCACACGATACAAATACACACACACACACACACACACACACACACACACACATATATATATATATATAATAACAAAACTACGGGAAAAGCATACTCACAGGAAAATAACTAATAACAGAATAGGCAAAGAACTTTTTAGGAATACAATTAATTTGCATAACAAAGCCATGACAGTATTTGCTAATAAAATTCCATGTTTTCATAATTATTCCTGTAAGAAAAAGGAAAAAATGAAAGTGAATTTATTTCAGATACAAAGCGAGTATAATCTGCAATTTCCAAACTGAAATTCATCAGAAATACACAAACGCCAAAGAATGGATTGCAAAAATGCAAAAAAAATTACATGTATACAAAATATACAAGAACAGATTAAGAGTAAGTTGCCCAAGAAATCAGCAGAAACACCATATTAAATTAGTTAAAATATCCTGAAGATAGTTTTATCAAGAAATACGTACCGTTAGGATATTATAAACCATGTCATTTTTCCTGGCAGGGTGACTGGATACAAGTTAAAACAAATCTAGAGGTGTCTCTCCAATAACATGGAGAACTGGTCTTCTCCAAGTCCATCCGCTAGAAGCAATAAAGAAAAGAACTAATCAATGACAATTCGGCACTGCAGAAAAATTCGAGTCTCTATATTTCTGGCTTCAATCACAATTTTGGCTTTATAGAAAAATTCGAGTCATATGTCTGTTTAAGACAATAAGATCATTATGAGAGTGACCAATTGTGACTTGTAATTAATGTGTGAATTATTTGAATGGGAATTTATTTAGAAGTATGGGAATTTATCGCCCTTCTACTGGAATTTCGATTACCAAGTTATTAGAAGCTTGGGAAGATAAAAGGTTTGTTGGAAGTTCATAAAATGATTTAGTATTCCTTAGAAGAGCTGTGGGAAAATGTCCATAATACGGAGGATTTGGATAAACTGTAAACGATGGGAAAAACTCTTAATAATAACGCACAGAAATAATGAGCAGGGAAATTACAATTTAAAAAAGCAATGATGAATAATCCCTAAAAGGGCCCCGTTCTTAACATATCTATACATAAACACACCATAAGAAAAAGTGAAGACACGTCAAGAAGGAAATATAATAAATATAATGCCATGGAAGAGGGGAAATTAATAAATATATGTATATGTGCCGACAAAAAGAAGGGCCTAAAATTTCAAAGAATCTGTATACTTTATTCTGGAGCTATAGTTATATATTGTGAAACAATAAATTGGGTTTTGGCCTACATCAGGCCTTTTTGCTAGCTGTAATAGTACGGTTTGCCATTGATCCGTATGTATTTGATGGAAAACCCATGGTATTTCTTTTGCCAAATTTTCTCCAACTATAGAATTAGTTTGGCGAGATCCTGGTTTCTGATGAAGTAGCTTATTCATAAGATCCAAAACGTGATCTAGGGCAGATATTTTAATCTAACTATCCAAGTAAATATCTGACAAGCAAAGGGAATCAGTAGAAATCATTATCATGTGTGCAATCCCATTCAAATGTAAAAGCCTGGGTGTCATGAAAGGAACACAACAGGGCATATAATACCATTGATGCAAAGCTGATTTTTAGGGGTATCATAGCTGATAGGTATCCAAAATAAATTATAGGTTCTGTGATGGGGAATAGTTCTTATAGTATCCCTTCGCTGTCCACAACGTCTTCAGATATGCCTTTGCTGGTCATTGAAGCTTAATTCGAAGTGAGATTCATCGTTGAAAATAATTTTATTTCAGTTAGCGTTATACCAAATCAAACGAGCTTAGCACCATTGAAAATATGGAAGTCTCCACATTAGACACTAACAATGCTCTTTACGATCACAGTCCCTGTTGCATGTCGGATCGTTGATAAGGATGACGTGAATCAGGTTCCTGCGAGAGATGCTCTAAAGATCCTTCTGTCGTCTCTCTTGGTCAACTGCTACCTTCTTGAACCTGTGGCTCAACCATTCCTGCGAATATCATCGAATGGCAGATCACTTTGAATAGTACTTCAATTTTACGACCCTTCATCTCCTCTCAGTGGTTACATATATACTCATATTGTGCTTGAATCTGCATTTTAGGCATTGGTAGTACAGTCAAAGCGAACAAACTGAATCAAGCTCGATTGGAAAAATTTATCCTAGAATATTAATTTCTCCTCTTTTTCACACCTTCCTGATGTTAAATTGAAATTTTGTGGGTTTCCAGATATGCATTCATTGTTAATCAAAGTTTAATCTTTTTTTAATGTTATTTGAAAGATATTTTCATACGAAATTTCGTTCATTATTGCCATAGAAGAGAGGGAGCAATTTTAGGCAGAGAAATTTTCCAATATATATCCAATCAAAATGGTCATGCTGATTATTAAGAGTAGTAGTTTAATATTTTTTATACTTATAAATATTTATATTGGACGTACTGCAAAGAAAATATTAATTCTAAATATAATACGTTAAAATATAACTAGTTTTGAGTACTTGAAAACATGGAAAATTTTACCACTGTATTACATCGAACAATCTAGAATCAAATAAAAAATTAGAGAACAGCAAAATTTATTTCCATTTTAAAAAGAAAAAACGCAGTCAAATTTTACGTTTTACACCGACAATTATATTCGAAAAGATACAACGATGGAGGATTTATAATACTCATTTGCGAATTTTCAACTGCATTTCAGCTGAAGATAGTGATTACGAGGGCATAAAAAAATAATGGGAAAGTATTTATGTTTAAGGGTGCATATTTGAAAGAGTTATCTGAAGAAACTGTAGAATACAAATTTAAAACATTTGTATGTAGGGTCAAGAATTTGTTGAAAACAGGCTTGATGATGATGAGGTGAAACAAATGAATGAGAAATATTAAGGTAAAGGGAAATATTCCTCTAATCCACAAGAAATTCTCAGTAGTATAATTAGAGTTTTAATAGTTAGAGTTTTAAAGTGTAAGTAACCTTTACCTAAAGTGTAAGTATCCATTTTGTATTAATTAATAGTTATCTAATGATTTTTGCACCTTATTTCTCGCATTTAACAGTTGTTAGGCATTGATTAGATATATTTTCGAATTTAATTTTTCTTACTGGATTCGAGAACTCTGTATACACCAAAATTTGCATAATCTTAGCCAATACTTACTCATTGTATTACTACAATAATTTTTGAAGAAAATAAATAGGGTTTTAATGTCATTTTGATATTATGTCCATGATAATAAACATATAATCGAGTTAAAACTGATAAGAGTTTTAAGTTTCTATCATATTCAGTGAATGCAATTATCTTAATTCATTTTCAAAATTCTCGAAATACAATTAATAAGTAAGAGTTATAAAAGACAATTTTCTTTTTATTAGCTGGCATCAGTCGTGACGAGCTTATATCCTTCTTAGCTAATAAATCGGTTCCTTGAAAAATAAGGGTATTACCTATTTCTGAGAAATAATATGGCATGTTAATTTTCTTTAAATATGATCTAGTTTTCTTTTCATTCCCTTCATATTCTTGCAAATATGCATTATCTTCAGCATTCAAAACAGTTTTATCATAGCATTTGCAAAAATGCAAAATATGTTACCTTTGAAAAAGCTCGAGAACGCTATTCCGAATCGCCATTCTGTTACCTTGATATACTTGATTTTACCTTTGATTATACTTGAGGAAACCAGAACATTTCCCTGGTCTTCCTCACGCTCGAGATTCATCGTAGGTGGAACCGATACAATTTTGAAGTTCCACAGGCTGTGTTAATGCTTCTTTAGAAAATTGAGGGAGAATTCTGTTCCGCTAGTAATTTCAGGAAAGTGTGAAGTTCCTCTTCAGTTACACTCGAAGGTTTTTCGCTTTCAGACTCTTCAAGTATGTTATGAAGAGCATTCACGCGATAACATTCACTCTTACTTTCGAATCTCTGTTTTACTGCTCCATATAACACTTTAATGATGATGGGATATCGTCGCTTTTAGATGAGATGTAAACAGCCGTCTTAGAAAGAATTTCATCGTTGTTTAGTGTTTTTAGTGAAGATTTCAATCTGGTAGTCGTAATATATATTTCGATACAGTATATAAGAATGGTATGTGTTTTACATAACGATAAAAATTTTTAAGTTAGCGATTAAAATTTTGAAAAAGTAATTTTAATGTCGTTTTATAACATTGAATATAAGATTTATTGAAAATCATTAAAAATTGATACATCGACACATTATTTTTTAAATACTGATTATTTCTACGCGATTATATTATTTTTACGTTTATTTTTATTGACAGTTCAAAGCCTTATCATTGATATATATATAATATTGGCAATATATATACCAATATATTGCCACAGGATGCTGAATGGATTTTTATTAAATATATAAGTCGAAATAAATGCTTAATAAATTATGCATGAGTTAACACACATCTATAAAAAAAGACATAATTCATGTCGGAAAGAAATATTATTAAATGGTAATGAATTGTTAGCATGAAGATGTATAAAGTAATTAGAGATTTCTTTTGCGATTATAGCATGACATACCACAATATTACATATAACTGGTTTTTATGAAATAGTTTAATGTGTTATGTCTCCCAATTAGTAGAATCTGAAAGCAAAACAAAATACTAAAAGTACGTATTTCAACAAATTTCCAAAGCATATTAAATTTCTCAAGTAAACATAAATTTCACGACGAATGTGAATTTTATATCTACCTGATGCAAATTTTCCTCTAAAAATTATGTTTACAAAATTAATTGCAAAAAAAGTCAAGTTTTTAAACGATTCCAAAAGAAAAAAAGATATGTTACTTATTTGATATAATAATAATTACATAATATCCAAATTAAAAATCTTTTCTCTTATACATTTTAAAAGAATTTTTATTTTTAATTATATTTGGAAGTCTACGAAAAAATCAATAAAATATTTAGCAAATCAAATTCACAGTTTATGTATAAAAAGTTACGTCAAAAAATGGAAACAAAGCTTATAAATTTACTCATTTAATTGAACAGCCGTGTTTTTATCTGCAGTTACACGTTGTTTTTATGTAGAACAACAAAATTTCTCTCTGATAATGCATGGAATCAACTATAGGTAGAAAACTATCCCACAATCTTAAAAAATTAATATAGAACTTTGTGAAATGCAATCTTTGATGGCATGTCTACTTAATCAAAGAGAATAATTTTATTCTTTGGTGATTTTTTGGGGATAATCACCAAAATTTATTACCCTTTCTAAATATCTATTTAAATATTACTATCAACTTTTTAAATCTTCAAAATAATACATTTCTATAAGAAGTTTTTTATGCTAGAAAACTGCACTAATTATAATAAAAACACGTATTTTTCTAATGAAATGTGTAGAAAAGTACTAAAAAGCTTCATTATACCATTGATACTTTTTATTAAGCACTTTCTTTTTATATTTGCAATATTTTTCATTAAAACAAGAAGTTTGCTTAAAGTTTAAAGGATATTTTTTTATGCAAGGTCATTTGCTAAAGTTCAGAGAATCAATTGTATAACGTTTGATTGACATAGCATGCAACACACTTAACTAAAAGACACTATATACCTATACTATTATACTTACAATCTATATACCTATACTATTTATACATATATATGCGCATATACCTATTTATACTTAAAATCAGTGATGAGCAGTTTCCACAAAATTTCTGACTTCTTGGGTTGGATTTTTTTTATACCGATTCCCGACTCTTTTCCGTACTTTTATGTGCTATTATCTTTACTAATGGATTTAAAAGAATTTTGTGAAATAAATTCAATGATTTCTTTTAGTGAATTCATATATCTATAAAAATAGTTTTTGCATAATAAAGTATTTTTTTACAATTTTAGAGGTGTAGTATTTACACTAACTTAAAAAACGTTCTTGTATTCTAAATTTACTTACCAAAAGTATAAGTACTATAAAAATAACAGTACTAAATTAACAGGATCCGGATTACTACAGATTAGAAGACATGTAAAAGAAAATTATACATTATAATCACAAAGGTGCCATATTTGTAATACGTTAAATGTATTTTGTTTTAATAATAAAATAGCGTCTATAAGATCTTCTGTTATTGTTGATTCAAGATAGCTTTTATAAGCCTCAGTGTTGAGAAAATTCTCTCAATATGTAAATGTTGTGAGACTTTCATTTTTATTTTGGAGAGGTAGAGAGAGTTTGACAGCAAACCAAGTACTGGTTTTCTGGTAAACCAGTAACTATTTTTATAGAACATATATTTTTTACAAGCAAATTTAAAGTTCAAGAAGGTTTTTTTTAAGTTCGTGTAAATACTACACCTTTAAAGTTGTAAAAATATTTTGTTTTACAAAAACTGTTTTTTATAGATA